>JAVSBV010114862.1:0-20609 GCA_033117975.1 Parotocinclus spilosoma
TTCACTTGGACCGGGGGAAGGTGGAGACACTCGCGAAAACAGCGCGGGGACCATTTCACGATCTCCTTTGAGGACCAGGAGATGGTCGGGTTGTGCTTGCTGAGCCATGGGAGACCCAGAATGACCGGGTATGTGAGGGAGTTCAGGAGGAAGAAGGGAGTGGATTCCCTGTGGGTCGCACCTACTAGCACTTGGATGGGATCCGTGATCTGCGTGACCCTTCCTGTCCCCAGGGGCTGTCCATCCGCGGCGGTCACGCGGTGATCCACAGGGAGCCAGGAGGTCCGGATCCTCGCGTACCTGGCCAGTTCTTTGGCCATGAAGTTCCCTTGGGCCCCCGAGTCAATCAGCGCTCGGACGGAGAGGCTGGAGTCAGACATAAGTAGCGTAACCGGGACAGTAAAAGATGACTTCGAGAGTATCGTACTCACCCGGGGTGGACCGGGGGGTCCGCTGCGCTTGGGGGGCCAGGTGGGGGGTGGTGCGATGTCGCACTGGGGACGTTGTTGCTGGTCAGAGCCACAGTATACACAAAAGCCGCCAGTAATACGGCGCTGGCGTTCCTCAGGGGAGAGGTGGGTGCGGACCACTTCCATGGGCTCTGTGATACTTATCAGGTATGGCCAGCTTGTAGACGGAGGTGGGCGGAGCCTTGCGAGGCGGGCTGAGCGGGAGCGGTACGGCGCTCGCGGTGGGCGAAGCTGGACCGGCGATCACCAGCTGCGCGACCCGGGATGAGAGAGAGCGGACCGTGGGCGCCAGGTCGTTCAAACAGCGTTGGTCGGAGATGAGCTGTCGTACTGCATCGGTGACTTCAGTCAGCTGCTCTTGGAGCTCTAGAAGTGCGTTCCCGGTGACGGGGGGTGCGTCCGCTGCTGCCTCCATGTAGCGGCTAAGTGTTCTGTAACGCTGGGTATAAACAGCGGAGGCAAACGCAGGGTACAGAAACCAGGCTTTATTCCAAGTGTGAAAGGCAACACTCAACAACAGGCAGTCCAGAGTCGATACACAGCAAACGGGAGCAACCAGGAGAGACGGAAGAGGAATCGGTAGGCGGAAACAGGTCGGCAACGGTAAGTACGGCGATAATCCAAAGGGGTGAGACAGAGGCAAAAACGGTAGACGGAAACGGGTCGGCAACAGTAAGTAAATCGTATTTAAATGGCACATATGGAACACTTAAAACTCAAGAGACTTAGAAACCAAGAGACTTAGCAGTGAGGCTGTAACGACCGAGTCAATAGAAGGGTGTGTAATGAGGGGAGTGAATGAGCTGCAGGTGTGTGTGATCAGTACGTGGGTGACAATGAGCGTGTGTGGGTGTGGTCTGTTTTTTTTCCAAAAACTGTAACTTTGTAGGTGTAGCATTAATTGGTGATCATTATCTCAATATTTTTCCGCAATGGTAATGCCACTATCAAGAAGCCACAAAAGGACACTAGTAGGATTATTATTAAAATTATTATCTGCAATGCTCTGTGCTGTTACAAGATCCTAAACCAATTTAAAGCATATAGAAGATTTTGGATTGTCATGGTTAACAAACGAGTCTATAAAATCGAACCAAATTTGCCCAGGTTCATTGAAGATGTTCTGGTGGTTTACTGTAGAGCAGTGCTTGAGTAAATGCACTTTAGTGTGATGCAAACAACTGATATGCAGTCGCTGATCACCACGTACACTGCAATGACAGATATAGATTAGATTGAGACACACAATCGTGACAGAAACACATTTAAAAATAAGATAATTTAAAAACACCCTTATCAAAAGCAACGGATACATTCTTACAATCCAAACAATTGTTGTTTAAGATTCAGCAGTGCTATAATTTGAACCCTGAGCCTTCTGGTCCATAGTCCAGTACCTTAATCAGTAGGCTACCACAGTCCAGTGATGCTCTTTATTATTTCTTAGTTTAATAAATGGCTATTCACAAAAGGTAAAATAAAAACAAAAATAAAATAAAAACAAAAATAAATAAATATAATAAATAAATATCAGTTATGTCGTTACTAGTCAGTCACACTGGGCTAATTTAGTGACCTTAATGTATGTCGTTGGAATATGGAAGGAAAATGTAACACCTGGTGTAAACCCACAGGAAGGACAAGCAAACTCCACATGGGAAGAGTCTGATACATGACATTCAAGAATCCTATTGCTCAGTGTCAATAGTTTGATCATCTGTAGCCCAAAATGGAAGTGCTATTTATTCATAATGCATTCATTTCAGAATCGGAGTTTTATGGAGGAACATTTGAAGTCAGTATTAACAGACAGAGTCTCTAAACAAGATTGCATGCATCTGTGCTTATTTGTGCAGGCACTGCAGTATAACAGTTCAAATTATTATCTCTGTCCCAGGCAATTTACTAACATACAACAAGCACAAAGAATGCCCAAATAACAGGGTCAGATGTGTATGTTAATGAGTCACAGGTGCTGGTGGTGAGATAGGGTAGAGCACAGTACACTTGCTAAATGAAGACCATCAAACCTAGAAAATAGCTTGGAAAATGACCTTTATTACTGGTGTATAAAAAGAAAATATCTTATGCGCCTCTCACTAGATGCATCAATACTGCTGTTAGTAGGTAAAACTACACTGAAAAACAACCATGACATATTGCTTCTGTTTGAAATACAGAGTACATCTCACACTGTTTCTGACAAACTGCCAAATCACAATGCAAATTTAATAATGAGGTGCATTGGTAATAAGATAAATGAGCTCAAATACCTTATTAACACGTTGCTGATTTAGTGTCTTACTGTCAAAAGCACCATTTTAAAAGTAGTACCAGCGTAATTGTTTTAACCAATACAGCTGAGCTGAACACGGGCACTGTAACATCGGGGGGAACTAAAGATAAGAACATTCTAGAACAAACTGCAGTAATAAAAATGTAAAGAGGAAGGGTAAAGGGATTACTGTGGACTATTCCATCACAGTGTCCTGTCTTTTTACAGTGGACACCTTGTCATATTCAAGTAACTTAATTGTACTTGGGAGGGGGGAATAAATTAGATATTGTGAACTGTCCTGCAGTCGTGATGTGTTGGATGGTGTTACAAAAGGACACACAAAGCATATGCATATCAAAATACAGTACAGATTTGGGAATATTATAGGAATACATTTTGATGACAAATATTGGCCTGGCTGTATACATTATAATGATTTACAATCAAATGGAAAAGAAAAGAACACACATCATATATAACAAAGCTATAATTGGACCGTTCTGAGACTCGGTTTCTATAACTACAATTCGTCAACTATACCCCATTCTCAGGCAAAAAGTCTTGACTTAACTTTTACCTAATTATAACAACATACCAAAAGCATCACCCAAACAAGCACTAAAACACTGTATCAAAACTTCAGAAACACACTACCTCTGGACTTACATGTAACATGCATTTTTCTCCTGTATCTCCATAGCCTGTTCTGTTAATACATTATTTCATTTGATCAACAGAAGGAAAAGCTAACCTGAGAGAATACACAGCCAAGCAATGGTTTTAATATTCATTTATAAATGCTCAATGGAGTAAACAAAATTGTACGTTCATGTTTAAGCCACAGAAACATATTAATGTGTAATCTTCTAACAAAAAAACATATAACGAAACTTTATTCATATTTGAATAGCTTTAAATTATTTGATGTATTGTTTCATTATTTTCAGCTCCAGGTGAGCTCACATGCACTAAAAAGGGAATTAGTTTGCCTATAAGGCAGAAAATGTATTCTAAACTTACTCTGCCACTGGTATTTTCAGTAGTTGATATTAGCCTTTTTTCCTTGGCGTTCCTTGGCGTTTTCCTTGCATTTTTATACTGTCACAATATTTTGCTGTCCAGCAACAAAGCACATACCAAAGGCTACCTGACGCTGATAAATAGACATTTTATGTGTATTATTCTTTGGTGTTAAGAGCATATTTTGGCTAGAGAAATGGACTTGTGCTCTTAATGCTGGATCTCAGGGTTTGGGTGGGGGCCGAGCAGGAGGCGGGCATGGAGCACTGGGAGGAGCTCGGGCAGGAGGTGGACCCGGAACTGGGAGGGATCCTCTTGGGGCTGGACATTGAGGAGATGAACTCATTGAAGGTGGGACTGGGCAATAATCTGGAGGAGGTGGAGGTGGACTCTGAGCTCTAGATGGGGATTTTGCTGCCTCTTCTTTCACCCTGGTGAAGTTGATGCATCGGCCCTGATCGAAGAATGAGAGACAGAAGTATAATGAGACTATATATGAGATGGAATTTTTAAGCTTCTCTATTTTTCAGTGGAGAAAAAATAAACACCCGTCCTACGCTACCTCTTTTTGAATACTTCCTCTAGTCTCACGGATCCTTAGAAATTCAACTGAAATTGGAAATTTCATATACAATATCCAGTTCATACCCACAGTTTCAAGCATATGCTGTTTGGCCTTATCTACATGTCTCACTATAATCCACAACCCTAAGGAAAAAATAACATTAAGTAATCCATTACATGAGCTAGCTAAAAAACACTAAGATTACTGTTTCAAAAATGTAAACAACTGCACTGTGAATGCTTTTACTTTTTGTTTGTTTACACTTTATATCACTAAAACAAATATGTTAGCATAAACTAAACTCCTGTAATGCCTACAATTGCAGACAGGGCAGAAAAGCAGTCTGTTCTTAGCCCTATGATGAAATGTTTGATGTGGCTTTTTGGTAAAGACTAAGCTGCACATGACCTCATATTTTACCCTCCGTTAGTCTGTTAGAGAGCGTGTGTGTGTGTAACCCGAGGCCTCTAATTAAAGTACTGAAGCCCTGCCCATTACGTTTCACGTCAGAACTGCTGAAAGTTTTTCAAATTCATTGGAGTATTTTTTAGACCTTTTATAGCTGCAGGAAAGTTCTGTGCAGGATAGATAAGAAAAGCAGACTGTTCACAGATAACAGATTTAGCAGAATCATGTTCTGCATTCAAAAGCGTGGCTGCCCTTTAACAGTTAATAAAACTTTCCAAGAACAAACAAATTTACATAATATAGCATCAAGTGTTATGGTCTGATAAAACAAAACCACCCTTTGGCTGAATTAATCAACGGGCAGAGTAAGAGAAATAGTTAAATAAATATGCCTTGTAAGCTTTTAAGATTCTGTTCTTGTTTTTGGCCAGTGACACTGAGCTTAACTTATAATAAATATAGATAATATAGATTATATAAATAAAATAAATATAGATTATAGGCAGTTACACACAGCTCTCACATTTCTGGAAGTATTATCAAATAATCAAGTTTTATGTTGTTATTTTAAAATGTATGAAGAGACACGTGAAATTAGGTTGGGGCAGGGTCATGTTTACCACTAGCCCTAGCCAGTTATTTAAAGTGCTAGCCATGCACCTACTGCCCATCTGCTTTACACTCTGATTCTTGCCTTCTGTTTTCATTAAAACCGTGTTCAGACTGACACTAGAGCATGTGGCTCTGCTGTGTTCTGGGGAACATACACACCCACATGCACATTGTTAATTCACAAACTTTATTAAAGCCACAACTTAAAAAAAACCAACCAATGGCAATACCATGTCTGTTTGGACATTTGTATAGTAGCGATGATGTTGTTGCCCTATGATGGATTGGCACCCACTTCACAGGATTGTTCTTGCCCTTGCGCCAAAAGTTGCCAAGTGGGCACTGGCTGGCCTGCGACCCCGTATGGATTAAGCGGAAGACAGTGGATAATTACCACAATACCACAATTCACCTTTATGGTCAGTGATCTAAAATGTGGCTGAAATTGAATGTGGCAGATATCTTAAACATAACCAGTAGATTTGTTTCTTCTAAAAGAGGGGGGCTATATTACAATAAATTAAGTGAATCAGTCTTTAAGGATTTAATAGGTATTTTGTAGATAATGTGAGAGTCTTTGACACTATAACTGGGTAAAATGGGATGAAATACTTACATGATCTCCAGGCTGTGGTCTCATTAGTGAAACTTGATCATAACCACGGCGAAACAAGGCCAAAATTGCATCCAGTTTACCCTGGCCATAAGAAATATAAAACACAGCCAATAAAACACATATTAAAAGTATTAATGCAGACTTAAGGAACACTACAAACAGTACTTCTTAAGGTGTACGTTTTGAGTTGTGTAAGTTTCAAAATACAATATTAAAAAGGAAGTATATTCTGTTTACCCTAATTGGAGAGTACCACTTCCTGTTCTGGGGAAGCTTTTTGTTGCCTTGTTTTTTAGGTTTAGGTTCAAAAGGTTCAAACTCCTGCTCAGGCATTTTGACCACTGCATTTTTGGGTTTCTCTAGCTTGGCACCCTCTTCAGTGGAACCTTTCCCACCCCAGCGAACCTAAAATCATAGCAATTTCACATTTAGTGTGGAAATAAGATTCTTGATTCATTACATACATTAAATATTAAAAACACGATTTGACAAAAAGTAGCTTTGACAAAAGTAGAATATAGTATGTTTTATTGTGTTTACCTCCATTCGTTTTATCCCCCCAACACCTCGTCCTCCGTAGTAAGAGGCATCTACAGTTGGCCATTTTTTCTTAGGCATACCATCTTCATCATCTGACTCCTGTAAAAATAAAACACAATAAAAAGAAAGTGAAGGATGAACAAGATTAGTGTAAAGTTGCAGCCAATAAAGCAGGAAATAAAAGTAATTCTTACAGTACCACACCATCAGTTGCACTATTATACACATATCAGTATAGATTGTTAAGCACAACATCATTACCATATCCCCTTTTTACCATAGTTCCTAGTCAAAACCTTTTGACCCTAAAGAAGCCTTTTTTATTAATGCATTACAACTCCCACTGGAGGAATAGTCTCTATATTCTGTTTACTTTCAATTTTGAATTGTTAGCCCATTCATTCTATGGTAATTATTATGATATTCCCAAACCATGTCACAGATTAACACCTTTTTAATGCCATGTCATGTGTTTAGATATCTTTAAAAAAATCTGCAAGTAATTTGTAGTTCACTGCAGGTGCTAAAGAGTATTATATTACTCACTGGCTGAGGAGGGGGAGGTGGAATGGGCTCTTTGATAACCTGAAGAGGAAAAAGAAAAGATTTCAGATATACAAGCATATTCACATATACAGCATCTGGCATTACCCTACTATCAAGCCTAGAGTCGTTTTTTTTCTAAATGTAGATATCAAGTTTCTTCGGGAATATTCAGAACTGGTCAGAGATCTGTTCATAAAAACTAAGGTATTTTGCCTGTCATCTTTGTTTGTATTGAAAGGCCAGAACGCTGGCAAAATGAAATATGGAAACTTACTAGAGATGTGTAGTTTGAAAATTTGAATGAGGTGTGAACTCACTACTGTGCAGCACAATGGCCAGAACCACCACATGAATAACAGGGCCATTAAGAGGAATATGACCAGCAGGGTAATCAGAAGAATAGTACCATCAAACTGCAGGAGAAAAAAAGAGAGAAGTGTACCGTTAGCCTCATTATAATATTTTGCATTAAAACAAATGATCCCAAACGAGCTATGCAGGCTTATACTGGCCAATCAAACAAAAAGAATGTATAAATAATAAAAGCACTAAGAGGGTTAATGGAAAAAAAATCAACAGCCTAAAATAAATAAGACATGCTGTTTCTGCCTCGTGGTTTAGGTGCCCATTACCTTTAAAAGATCTAAAGGGCAATGTGGTAGTTAAGCTCAAGAGCCCCTGTGGTTTGGCAGTAAACAGAGCAAAGAGGGGGAAAGAAACTCACTCTGGAGGAAAGAGACACCTCTGGCATAACCCAGAGAGAAGAGTCTGAAAGCAAAGAGAGAAAAACAGCAAAACAGAAAGGTAGAAGATGTGAAGAAAAAACAACCAATTCTATAAAGTTTAATGAAGTGCTATTGCTTAACATATTAAATGAGCTTAAGAAGTTTAATATTATTTACAATACTGTGCCCATGATTCATAACATCTGTATATGTGATAACATTATGCAGTACAGTGTATATATACTGTATCTTCTTCCACTCTACCATAACGACATTTTGGAGCTGTTGCATGTTAATGACCTTGTGCTCCTCAGAGAGTTCTTCCAGTGATCAGTGTGAGAGCGATAACTGCAAATTTAACACACTTTATCTCCATCTCCATAAGTCACATAATTCCAGGGATGAAAAATGGCTGATTGGGCACAATTTGCCCATTTTCACAAAGGGGTGTACTCACTTTTGTTGCCAGTAGTTTCAACATTAATGGCTTTGTGTTGAGTTATTTTGAGGGCACAATAAAATTACACTGTTATACAAGCTGTAGACTGAATACTTTACTTTATTAAGAGTCATATCTCCAGTGTTATTCTATGAAAATATATAATCAAATAGTTACAAAAATGTGAGAGGTGTACTCAATTTTGTGAGATACTGTAAATATACTGTATATGGAGCTATGCATATGCAGCATCCGGCTCAAATTATGCACTTAACATTTGTATTATTTTTTGTTATTATTTATTCTTTGTACTATTTATACTTTTAATTACTAGTCGACTAGAAAAAGTGGCTGGTTGTAAAACCCCAGGTATACACTGTATATACAGAATACAAAAGGTTGTACACCGTAATAGAAGTAATATATACACTGTGTGTGTGTGTGTGTGTGTGTGTGTGTGCGTGCGTGTGTACTTACACACTCTGTTGTAGTGATGTGTACTGAGCTGGTGATGAACGACAGACCTTCATTCATGCTTACTTGCAGGTATACCACTCTGAAGCACAGAAATGACTTTTTGTTCATTTTGGTAGTTTTTACCCTACAACCCGTAAAATCAAACAGCAATCAAATATAAAGGAACAATAACAAAAGTCTACTTAATTATTTGATTATATTTGACTAAATAGCATTAAACAGTTGTGAAGTAATAGGACCCAAAGGTTCGTTTTAAGTAACAGAAGCAGTGGTGATATGACCTGGATAAAATGTGAAAAATACTTCTAATATATGTGGTCTTTTTGGAAGAGTGAATTAAAGTAGATAAAACAAGAAAACAAACAGATTTATTTCAGACTATGGCTTGATTTTGCAACTATAATATTAAATGTGATAAAAAATGTTTGAACTTTTGTGTAATATGTCATTCCCCTTAAGTGTTATTGCACTGTATATGTAAAACATATGTTACATATACAGTATCTCACAGTGATTACACCCCTCACATTTTGGTAAATAATGACATCACAGAGCGTAGATGTTAGAGACCTCGCGCTCCTCCACCTTCAGTTTGGGAATGCCCCACAGATGCTCAGTAGGGTTTAGGTTTAAATAAATGCCTGACTGTTACCCTCAGTTTCTTTAGCAAGGCAGTGGTTGTCTTGGACACGTGTTTGGGCTCATTATCATGTTGGAATGCTGCCCTGCCTCCAGTTTCTAAAGGGAGGGA
This sequence comes from Parotocinclus spilosoma, assembly GCA_033117975.1. NCBI lineage: Eukaryota > Metazoa > Chordata > Actinopteri > Siluriformes > Loricariidae > Parotocinclus > Parotocinclus spilosoma. The sequence continues at coordinate 9,448 of JAVSBV010114862.1, forward strand.
ATCATGTTCTGCTTCAGTATGTCACAGTACATGTTGGCATTCATGATACTATTAATGAACTGTAGTCTCATCAGAACACAGGACATGGTTCCTTATGCACGATTTGAACATTTTCACTTAGGGGTGTACTCACTTTTGTGACTATCACATTTTGGTATGTTGAGACCTTGTGCAAAAATCCAAAACAAGATTCTAAAACACAATATTTATGACCTTTCCACCATCTGCATTCCATACCCCCATAGAGTAAAAATGTACTAATAAAAACAAACTAACAGTTTGCATATGTTTTCGGGCCCTTTGCTGTAACACCTCTCATTTGCACATTAATTAATTGCTTGTAGAGCTCAGAGACAGGATTAAGTGGAGGCACAGATCTGGAGAAGGCTACATCAAATAGCCCAATAGCACAGTGGTTTCCATAATTATTAAATGGACAAAATTTGGAACAGCCAGGACTCATCCTAGAGCTGGCCGCCCCACCAAAGTAAATAATCAAATCAAATAAAATCAAATCAAATCAAATCAAAGAGCCTTGTTAAGAAGGTGACTAAAAACCCAGTGGTCACTCTTGTGCCCCAAAGGTCATGTGTGTAGATTTGAGAAACTCCCAGAATATCAACCATCACTGCAGCACTCCACCAATCTGGGCTTTAAGGCACAGTGTTCAGTCTTGCCCCCCATATATCAGATACGGATGTACTTCTTGAATATACTATTGTAGACTGGAGTGTATGAGGTTTAGGGGTGAAGGGGACAATAAATAGAAATTAAAAAGTAGTCTTTAAAAGAATAGGCTTTTTCTACATGTAATTTTCCCTATAACAAGAACACATTTTCTCAAAGCACAATCAATGCAAATGCTACCCTTTGTCTAGAACTCTACCATTATAAATCTAATTAACTTTTAAAATGCATTATAAATGTATATAGCATTTAATAAAGTAATAAATTCAGAGGAATTGCAAACTTATGACAAATAATAATTTGTGTGTGCAGCAGACAAATGTACTATTTCATATTTTCAAGAAAGCAACTTACTTTCCGACTTCATTTATAACGGGCGCTGGACACAGCAGGTATGTATCTTCTATATCAGCAGGCCTCTTATCTAATAAGATAAAGCAGAAAACCTTACAAAGGCACACACAATGCCATGAACCAGGTAATGTATAATGTGTATAAATGAAAGCACAAATGCTCAAATATGGGACTGTGTGAAAAAAAGAAAAAAACAAAGAAACAAGAAAAAGTTATATTAAATATTAAATATTCTCTTTTTAATATGAAGGAAGACTCACTCAAGGTGACAGTATCGTTGATCTTGAAGCTGCACATCACTTGGTCTATTTTCCTGGCATGCAAAAAGCCATTGCCTCGAACCACAACTTGGAATGACTCTGAAACAAAAATTCACTCTTCTGTTATTATAATTAAAACTTTAAAATGTCAGTGCATTATATAAACTTCTTATAAACCAAGTTTGGATGGTTTCATAATTCCAGCATAGCATGTTAAAATAATCAGGTTCACTTAAACAAGGCAAGATTCAACCACAATGATCCTGTAGAGGAAATGCACTGCTTCCAGGAAGCCTATTCATTATAATGCCCAGACAAAACTTAGGATGTCACCCCAACAACAGTGCCAAATCTAACTGATAGTAAGGGTCTCATCACTTGATTGCACAATTTAAACTCAACAGACATGAAATACAGGCCTTTGGTATACCAGTGTCCTTGCCACAGGGGAAACCACATATTATGTGTCCAAACTATGCTTTTCCAATAATCAAGTGGCATAAGTAAATACCCCACTGTAAAAGTGTTTTGAGTGAAGATTTTATGAAAGGTATGTTCTAGGGTAATTCTGCTCTAGGTGATACTGGCATTTCTTTATTGGCCCTTAATTAACTGCCTGCTGAAAGTCCACCCCTTCTTGGGATCAGTTCCTAATCCCTAGATCAAGACTTGACAATAAGCAATGACTATCAGCTGAAAACAGTTCTACAAGTCTCTGCAGATTTGAATGTTGACTTTGATTTATAGATACACTACAGTAAGTTTCTATCCATGCAAAATGCTAATTACACCTTTGTCACTACTTGACATAATTTATTAAACTGAAATGTACACTATATATGTTGCCATTGCTGTCCAACTTTGGATTTCTGAGTGTAAATAAAAGAGGTAAAGAAATGGGTGATTTATTAGCTGAGACATTTGTTTATTGCTCCTACCTCCTGCACATACACTGGATGGCTCAGCTGCCAATATCTCAATACATGATTTCCTTATGATCTGAAATTAGAATAAAAAAGTTTGAACAGCGACAGTGGTTTGTATAAATGTCTGCACAATCTATGTAGCAAGCTTTCCAAAATAAATTATTAAATCTTATTAAACCTGTGGTTAAGATGAGTGTAGCATATATTTCATTGTTTTTTACTAAGCAGAACTCTTTCTTTACCGAATCAATCACTCCTCTAAGAGCTTGGAATCCACCCGTCACAGGAAACACATGCTCAATAGTGTCAGCTATGGTAGCGAGCTACAGTAAGAAAAACAAATAGATTATGAGGTGTTTTCACCCTCTATAGAGAATGCAGGAACATGAAATGCACTTTTTAATAAAGAAATCCTTTGAAAAGAGTCCAAATGATTGCTACTTGTATTAGACTATGCTGACTGTTGGCTGAGTTCATCTTTACAATATTTATTTTATTTAGAAACACTGAAGTTATTTTATTACCTGTGTCTCATTGAAATCTTTGACTCCAACACAATATACAATGGCACCCAACGTTCTGGCTTTTGCGGCCTATCAAAAAAAACAAAAAACAATTTCCTACTTTAACAAACATTTCCATCAGTATGAACATATTATGAAAGAAACGCTAAAAGAAGGCAAGCCAGAAATATTACCTCTCGCTGCGCTGCAATAAGTTGCTGCTCATTAAGTTCACCATCTGTCAATGCAATGATGACACTTGCTTTGCCTAAAAAGAGAATGTTCAATTTTCTTATAATATTAGTTTTAAAACAGAAACTTTACCACAGTCAGCTCAAAAGATCTCCTAGCATTCAAGTAAAATGTCCTCAAATGTCAAATGTCAATCTCAGACTAATAAGCACTATATAGCATTTCTTATGGGGTATTGGCATGACTCACCAAAATTCTCTTGATAAATTTGTTCATTTGCCTACAAAAGATGAAAGCTTGATTAATCCTAAACTATTATGACAACAGTATTATATTCTGTAACATAATAAACACAGCAACCTTTTGCAGGCCAAGATGCATGAATGTATCTCCTCCTGGTATCTCTCTTCTTAGGACATTCAGACCTTTGGTTATGTGGTCCCTTTAAAATAACAAAGTATAGCAAGTACTTTAGACCCCATAATAACTTGTGCCACAATTCATCATATAAGCATTGTATATGCTTATTCTTTATGTTTAAAGTCTTATTTAATTGCTTGCTAAATTAACACCAATGGCGTATATGGAGCATTTATTCAAACATCAAATTTCTTAATCCAATGAAAAAATTATCATGGCAACCTTGAAGTTTTAAATATAACAGGATCCATATTCAACCACAGATTTGTGGGGAGTAAAATACCCCCCCCCCCAACCCCCACCCCGATATCCCTGTTCATCCTTGTGACTGTTGCTGCCAGGTTGCTAAGTGATTGTATTTATTGCTGAGAAGTTGTATAGCAACTGTATATTAATTACACTTCTCTTGGGTACAATCTGCTTTTGAGTGATTATTCTTTAACTTGATCTTTAGTAATTATTTATGTATTGATGTCAGATAGGTCAGACAATCTGCAATGGTACATGTTCAAGAAGAAAAGCATTTTTGAACATTTTTGCATTAAAAAACAAAAACTTAAAAAAAAAAACTATACCTGTCTTCAGTCAAGGTCATTATTGTATTTCCCCTAGATGAAAACACTATGAAGGACATTCGTAATAGAGGGCTGCAACAGAAATGCATTAGGATTAATAACCTGTATATTTAACCAATTCATTATATATACACAATATCTATATATATATGCTCAAAGAAATTCAGATAATAAATAATATAACATACCCACATTTGTGTAAGCTGTGTATATATATAGAGTGGGTAAAACTACACAGGACACGTTCATGCTGCATTATGGACTTTCGAAAAGGCTGCCAAAACCATTGTTGAGGTTTCTTCGTCGGTAGTGGTCTTCGGACCACCACTACATGGCTTGCCATCCACAGTCCCGGGTTCTCAGAATTTGTATATGAGGGGCAACTGTACTGACTGAAATTGGTGATCTTTGTGGCTGTTGGTTATTGTAGTTATTGAAGTACGGCATCTGAAATCCCCAGATATCAAAATAATCAATTCTAGCTTCAGTTATCTGTGACGAACGACTAAAGCTTTGAAATTTCTGTGTTGATAACAATCTACTTGTGGCAATCCATTTCTGCGACAATCCTGGTCTACTTTGATTTGCTACATGACCATCTGCCCATTAAAAAAATTGCCCTTGATCTAATATGGTGTCTTTAAAGATGGAAGCCATGTTTCTGACCCATTACTTGCAGGGGTATTTAGAAATGTAATTTCCCCCTGTGTTTCTAAAATAAAAGCGTGTCCTGTGTCTTTTGACTCACCCTATAAATACATACGTGTGTGTGTGTGTGTGTGTGTGTGTGTGCGTGCGTGTGTAAATATGTACCTGATAAATTTCTCAGCCAAACTCTCCACAAAGGAGTAGATCTCATGCCAGTGGTGCTTAACACTTCCTGACCTGACGGGAAAATGGGTGAAAGCAGTCATAAATATTTCTATGCATTTTTATTGTTCATATTCCAGAAGTGATCATTAAATGGCTGTTAACTTTAACACAATAATTTTAAGTATAATATTTCAGATCTGCATACTCATCCCATTTGCCACATTTGTGCTCTGACTCCAGACAGTGTAGTAAAATCCATGTAAAGGCTCCTCATTTCCTGTGCTAGTACACTGAGTAGGCAGTGGTGATTCATTGGTGACAAATGGGATGTGGTCTAATTGATGTTCTAAATGGGTCTGCCAACTTTAGAACGCACAGTTCTCCAAGATTTAGTCAAGTGCCTAACAATAAGCTATCCTTCCCTTCTTACAGCTAAAGATGTTAAGGGTCAATGATTTCCAGAAAATCTGATTACTATTTTCATATTTATGATAGTTCTTTATACCCTAACCAAAACAGTTTGCTAATGAATTTGGTTCATCTTTAGAGCTGGTAATTATGGGCTCACTGACTCACTTACTAAATGAAAACCTACAGAGAAATTTTTCCTATGCAGTCAACAAAAATCCAGCCAATACAGAATATGACAAGAAACTTGCAAGATCCAAAGGACAAAGGTAACAATGGACATAAGGGTCAGACTGAGGACTTGTCACTGTTTTTAACTTTTGGCTTTCCCAGCCTCACAAAGGAGACTGTTTATCTTGGAAGGTCAAGCTTTTCTAAGGTAAAAACACTCATAAGATTGGTGCCTAGCTAGCAGTTTCTTCACCTGTGCAAACATTGTTCAGGGAGGAAGTGGCTATTTTCATGTGGGATCCTTGATGAAATATTTTGCAGCAACCATGCTTTGATGTGAGTTTAATTGACTACACTATGTAAATTAACCAATTTCAACAACAACATGGTGCTCACGAATTAGATAGTATTATCAAATGGACTAGACTAGCAGACATGTAAATACACCAGGAAATGAGTGAGTCAGAATTACAAACAAAATATAAAGAGAATACCAAAAAGACAAAATAGGTTTGGAAAAGGCTATACCTCAGCTACCTTGGGAAAGGGAAATATTTAGTCAAAAGTAGATGATTTAGACTACACCTATAGATCTGTCTATGGTTTAGACTGGTGTGTTATGGTTCCCAAGGAAATATCTCCTTGCAAACTTTCACAAACGTCAACTGACCCTAGTACATCACAGTGCTCTGTCCGTTACCGGTTAACCTAGCCTTCACATGGGAAACTCAGCCTGGTCCTCATGGACCAGTGCTTCCTTACATCTAATCCACAGGAACTCCCACACATGATATATTTCATAATCATTTTTCTTTCTAAGAATTATAAATGACAGCATACAGAAACCATTGCTACAGAAAACTAGCAGGAGCTGTTGTTTGTCTCCACACAAATATGAATCACTGCAAACTTTCTCAAAGTGTACTTTATACAGCCGTGATAAACCTTTTACCATTTACTGCAAGGGTACAAAAATGCTGAAATGCAGCTCACCACACTCAAGTAGCAGTTTTACACACCAAGACGGTAAGGCATACAACCTTTACTATAATGCATTAAATACACACTTGTGCTAAATCCCTGGAACAAATGGCACAACATAATTCAAAACATGCACTTTAACTTTTGGTCAATTGACAATAATACATATACACATAAAACAGATCACATAAGCACAAAAACCCACAAATAAACATACCATGTATGTGCTAGACAGCTGTATAGCACAGCTGATAACACCGATCAGTGCATCTGGGACTGTAGTGGCCTAGTGGTTAAGGTACTGGACTATGGACCAGAATGTCCAAGGTTCAATTCCCACCTCTGCTTTAGTCGGGTCCCTTAACCCACAATTGGATTGTAAGATTGTATTAATTGTAAGAGCTTTGGAAAAGGGTGTCTGTTAAATGCCATAATTGCAAATCTCTATTTCAAGTGATGAATTTCTCTTGCAACTCCATTTAGGATTTATATTTCAGTGCAGACTGTACAATAGCCTTTGTATTCTTAGTGCAAACAAGTATCCATGTGTCCTAAAAAGAGGTATATTGACTGCCAATCAAAGGGGGAATCCTCCAGAACACAGTTTGCTGTTATCAATAGCTGCTATTCTAGCACCCTGAATTCACCAATAGAGTAAGTGTTTTGGTTTACCTTTACTCTTCCAATCCATCCACTTTCTAAATTACGTGTAACACTTTATTATATACTAAGTAATACTGGAGTGTTAATGACTTTGACCAAATGTAGGTTAATGTGAGTGTTTTAAACATTAATTTAATAGGCTGTGCAGTATAAGCGCTTTACAAAACACTTGGTTCATGATATACAGGGTCAAGTCAAAAGACACCGGATACCCTTTTATTTCATAAAGAAAGGGAAAATGATCTGAAGTTTGGTTTGAAAAAGCTGCCTGCACTTTGTGCCCCATGGCCATTGCATTTCACCTCAGGGTGCACCAGGATGGAGCCTACTCAATTCTGTAGCTGTAGGCAGATAACTGAGTTAGACCTAGCTCAGCTATTTTAATGATCAGATGCCAGCAATTAAGCACTGTTTTTTACAATTCTGAGTTGTGCAGCAGATTGTGCTTATGCTGCAGTGGCCTGGCATCAGACCTGCAATTTAACATTAGTGGATTTCTGTTACTACCACTTCCTACATGCTACCCGGTAGATTGGATTGGATTTTATGTAGCCAATGCATGTATTACTGAAATAAGTGTGCGCAGTAACTAACAAAAAATATTTGATTGTTAATTGTAATCGTGTGTACAACAATTAGTTGTCATCCAATTTGTGATAATTTTCCATGGTATATATTCAAAATATCATAGCTATGACTTATTGCAGATGAATCCTGGCACATTATCTGGAACTCTTTGTGTCCAAAAAAGCCTGTCATGTAAAGTCACACTTAGCTGTAGTGAACCACAACTGTAAACCAGATGCTGCAATTATTCGGAAACATTTAAGTTAAGAATACACAGGTGAAGTTTTCTGTGATGACAGATATGAAAGGGACTTAGAAATAGCATTTCTTATTATCACGCCATTATGGTTTTAGTTGCTCATAGAAGTAGCTTGAACTTATCTATTAAAAGCACATAAAAACACAAGCTATAAATATCTTGAAATATACTGAGCCACCCAACTGCAGATAATACAAAACTACTAAATAGTTAAAATGAATCTAATTTTACTATTGTTGATGCTAAAAATATAGAAATACTAATATAATGTATTGTTCTGTATCAATTTAAACATTTCTAATAATGTATCTGGTTTGTGTCTTAACATCTGGCCTTTATGTCTGTTAGGAAGTTTTTGGAACATTAGCCTGTATAAAAAATACTATGACCACACATTAGAACATTTAAGATTTGTATGAGTTATTGTTCCTGCCTTTTGTGAACAAAGAAAACACCAAAATAACTGTAAATCTAAAATCTAAACTGTGATAAAGCTTGAACAGCAAATTGCTCTGTTTTATCCTGATTTGGACAGGACTTGTACAACCCCAATTCCAATGAAGTTGTGTAAAACACAATTTGTAAACAGAATTCAACAATTTGCAAATCATTTTCAACCCATATTTAATTTAATACTATACAAAGACAAGATTTCATGCTCAAAATGATACATTTTAGCAAATATTCGCTCATTTTGAATTTGATGCCTGCAAAAAAAAAGTCTAAATAAGTTAGGACAGGGGCATGTTCAGCACTCTGTTACATCACTTTTTCTTTTAACAACACTCAATAAGCGTTTGGGAACTGAGGACACTAATTCTTAAAGCTTTGTAGGTGAAATTCTTCCCAATCTTGCTTGATGTACAAATTCAGTTAATCAACAGACCAGGGTCACTTTTTGCTTGTATGTACCTTTCAGCATTAACGGTGCCTTCACAGATACCCATGCCATGGGCACTAACACACCCCCATGGCATCCGAGATGCTGGCTTTTGAACTTTGCACTGATAAAAATCTCTACAGTCCTTTTCCTCTTTGGCCTGGAGGACACAACGTCAATGATTTCCAAAAATATTTTAAATGTGGACTCTTCAGACCACAGGACACTTTTCCAGTTTACCAGTCCACAGAGAATCTGGGGGTGTTTCTGTGTGTTGTTTGTATTTGGCTTTCACTTTGCATGGTAGAGTTTTAACTTGCACTTGTATCTGAAGCGACAAACTGTGTTTACTGATAATGGAATTCTGAAGTGTTCCTGAGCCCATGTGGTAATATCCATTACAGAATGATATCAGTTTTTAATGGCACAGGCATTCAATGTTGGTTTTCGGTCTTGCTACTTATATGCAGATAATTTTTCAGATTCTCTGAATTTTCTGATGATATTATGGACTGTAGATGAGAAAAATTGTTCTTAAACTGTCTATTTGCTTGTGCACATGTTCACAAAAGTGGTGAACCTCGCCCCATCCTTGCTTGTGAACGACTGAGCCTTTCAGGGATGCTCGCTTTATACCCAATAATGACACTATTATCTATTATCTACTATTATTATCTGTTTCCAATAAACCTGTTCACCTGTGGAATGTACCAAACAGGTGTTTTTGGGCAGCCCTCAACTTTTCCAGTTTTTTGTTGCAGGCATCAAAATAAAGTTTGTCCATTTAAACATTAAACTTTGTAGTGTATTCAATTGAATATGGGTTGAACATGATTTGCAAATCATCATATTCTGTTTTTATGTTTTACACAGCATCCCAACTTCTTTGGAATTGGGGTTGTATATCAAACACAGCCTGGCTGACTAAAACAAAGAGTCTTTTTTGGGAAATGTCTCACAATGTCAGTCGCAAAGATACCCATCAGGCACCTTTTCTTATATGCCATTCTTAGTTGGCTTGGCATATGGCTCATCTGTGGTCTTATGGTCATCTCTGGCAAATGCCTGAGAAGTCTGCAAGGTCACTGGGTACACCGTTTCTCAATTTTTTTCAGTCGACCCTACCCTCTGTGCAAAAATAACATGTTCTTTATGACTATATGACTAGAGAATATGCCATTTATGTATAAGGACATTTGCACCATGGCATACAAACACTTGAATTGACACACTAAACTGCTGCATAGAATGTCCAGGGTTCACATTCTAGCACTTCAAGACCGCAGTTCTCTTTGTCAAAAGGTTTCACTCATACTAGTTTTCTGTCACTTTCTCCTTCCATCGCTTTCCTAGTGTTAATAATAAAGCCAAGACACCATGTGGTCCATTGTAATCTCAATTTGCTGTTTGGAGATTTCTTTGATTTACTTGGATTTGTGTGTAATAAGACCTACAGTGAGTAGCAGCAGTAAGAACAACATAAGGAATTATATTTCTGTAAAACTACAGAGACCTGCATCCAGATATGACAAAAAATCTGTGAATTAGGTGAAAACAGTATGTAACCATACCTATTTACGTCATTTAGCAGATGCCTTTATCCAGAGTGACTTACAATTAATACAGTCTTATAATTCAAGCAATTGTGGGTTAAGGGCCTTGCTCAGGGACCCAACTGTGGCAAACGTGCGATCTGAACCCTGGACCTTCTAGTCCATAGTCCAGTACTTTAACCACTAAGCCTCCACAGTCCCTATTCATTTCATTTCAATTAAAATTTACTTATAGAATGCTTTTTACAATAGTGTATTGTCTCAAAGCAGATTTACAATATTATATTATCTTAAAAGGCCAATCCCAAGTTCAGCAAGCCTAGGGCGACAGTGGCAAGGAAAAACTCCCTGTAGGTGGTAGGAAGAAACCTTGGGAAAACCAAGACTCAACAGGAGACCCATCCTCCATGTCCCTATAACCTTTTCAGTATAGAATGGAGAAAGACAATAACATAAGCGTCAAGTAAATTTTATATTTTACTTTATAGTGCATAAGTCAGCTTTAATTAATATTTAGGGCCATTAGAACGTTTAAGCAATTCTCATTTATTAAAAGCATCTCTAAGTGTTTTTTTTTATTAATTTATCTTGTGATTGTTCTGATTTGGGTTTTAACTTTTAAAATATTTAACTTGTGGTTTGCATATTGACAAACAGGCAAGTAATTCCTATTTGTGATTCAGAATAAGAATTGAATGTTTCATATTAAGTTTGTGTATGTAATAAAATAGCTTTTTGATAAGTTGTGTCTGAACCCTGATGACCAAAGAACTGTGTGTTATACCCTTTTTTCATAGAAGGTGCAACCGATACGTCACTGTGCTTCAAACAGTTTTAAACAATAAGTCTGTTCTTTCATATTATTGTGTCATGCAATTTTACCTGTTTTTTTATTTTATTTTTATTTTAACAAAATAATTGCTGTTTCAGTTTACGTGTTGAAGAGGGAT
>JAVSBV010114870.1:0-20607 GCA_033117975.1 Parotocinclus spilosoma
CAGGTCACTAAAGTCTACATGAACATGCTCACAGATTTTCCTCTTTCCTTTCCTTTCCTTTCCTAGTGATGAGTCAGCAGCTTTTGATCATGGAAATGTTCATCATCACGTTGGTAAATCGGATGCTGTATCGTCGCCAGTATGAGCCGTTACGCATCGAGAACGGTGACGAAGAGAAAAAGATTCTCGCCACTGAAAGCCCAGCAAGCACAGCATGAGAATGCGCTAGTAAATAAATTCTGGATCCAGGTCACTGCTCAGAAGAAGAACAGTTTTTGTATCAAATTGATCCACCAAGTGGATTTTTGTATTTTTTTATCGCTGTTTCTAGTAACGACGATACAAAGCTTTTTGACCTTTTTGGACTACCAAGTAACATTTTTATCGTTATTCTAGTTGACTAGTGATAAAGTATTAATTATTTTTCACCATACATGGTGCTAATGTTTCTTGTGTTGATGCATTGTAATTATATTAAAATTGATTTCCTTCTATATTTGTTTCCAACCCTCAGCTCAATGACCCATAAATTCTTTTTTTTTTTTTTAACAGAAATAGGCTTAATACATAATGTATATACTTTATACACTCACAGTTTGAACAGCTCTTATAATATAGAAACACTTTGTAGTTCTACAGTGGCTGACTGTAGTTTTTCTACAAACTGTTCAGGACCTTTCATAGTTAAACCTTCTGTATCTTCTCATAGTAATTTGATGGCGTATTATGCCAAAAGTCATGTCAAACTTGTTTGACAATGACAACGAATTCAGTGCTCTTCAGTATGCTTCCCTGAAATGGAGGGCACTACCCTAATAAGCTCAGTGAGTGTATGTATTAGGGCCTGTCTCAGCATGTTCAACGATTTGGTTTGGACCATTCTTTTCGCAGTGCAAACTAATTAACTGTCCACTCTGTATAGAGCCTAATAAACGGACTAAATTTGGTTTGGCCATGGCTTATTCTTCTCCAGGCTGTTATAAACCGCACATGGCCAGTGCAACAAGACACCAATATGCTGTGCCATTCAAGAGATTACCATCCGTCCATTATCTTCTGCTTAATCCACACAGGGCCGCGGCTAGCCAGTGCCCACCCGGCAACTCGGTGCAGGAACAACCCTAGACGGGGCGCCAATCCATCGTAGTGAACAAACACACAGTCACACACTAAGTGTGACTTTGGAGACACCAATGAACCTAACACGCATGTCTTTGGACTGTGGGAGGAAACCAGAGTACCCAGACTAAACCCACGGAGATACAGGAAGGACATGCAGAAAGGACCCAGGCCGCTCCACCCTGGGATTGAACTCAAGACCTTCTTGCTGTTAGGCAGCGGTGCCACCCACAGTGCTGCCCTGATGACCAAATATAATATGATCTAATTTTTTTAAAAATATATATACATATTATATATTATAATTTTAATATATATATATTTTATACCGTAAAAATATATTATAAAATAGATCATATTTACAGCATTGAAGACTCAGGACACGGTCAAATCACGTGCTGTGGACGTGCAGATGTACAGTTTGTGTGTACGGCTTAGATACCCTTTGAGTCTCAAACAGTCTGATACTCTTCTAAGTAGTGCACTTGTTCGCTTTCATTCGCGTGAAATCATATACACTACCTAACAGTTTGTTATGCGATTTGGGACGCAGCCACGGCTGTACAGTTGCGTACTTAAGGTTTCAACCAAACTATGCCGACTGCAAAATCTTAACCAATCACAAGCCAGCAGGCCTCATCCGGGTTTTAAAGGCAACCAATCCCAATCGGAGCCGTTGCTCGTGTCGGTTGGTACGTGATGTTCGGTGTTACACGGCATCACTGCGGGAGAATAACAGGTTCTCTCATAATAGAATTATTTATAATATTATAATATAATATTTCCTGAATAAGCACGAGAGGAGGACAGAGAGGATAAAGAGATGACCTAGGGCGCTGTCACTTTTGTAATCGGCGCGGTGATGGTTTTCATGTTGCTGAAAATAACAATAGGTCCTCCGTAAACATCGCAGCTCGTGTCACGTTATTTATCCACGATGAGGATTTCTGCGTTTCTTCTCAACATCTCTACAAAGATCGAGTATTACTCCAGATTTTCACCATCACCGCTTTCTATCAAGCAGTTCCTGGAGTTTGGTAAGTGTCCTTTACTGCGCACTTAACAATGACCAGGACACTTCATGTTATTAAATCCAAACATCATTATGAGTACAACAAAAATAATTGTAATAACAATTAGAAATGATACAAACACTGTATCTTTACCTAATCACACAAAATGATTTTCCTATGCTCTTAACTTGCCTTTTAAGAGGTTTCATTCAAGTGCACTGACTGTAAGCTCTCATATTGGGACCTCACTCCGGTTCAGGTATAAACATGTCCAGGACAGGACATCTAAACATCTCAGGACCTACAGGGCTCACTGTTTCACCCCAAAGAGCTGATCCTTTACCTTTCACCCGGCACCTCGCATCTCACACACAGTCAATGTTCACATGATAGCCAGACCTAACCAGAAAGCACCTTTGGTACTCGAACCTTGGTCCCTGTGAAACTTGGGGTAGCATCTTAGATTGCTGCTCCACCCGAGCACCCCTTAAATCATTTCTTTAAAAATGAATGCATCTAAAAGTGTGATCAGCACAAAAAGAGCATTTGATTCTCTAAATGGTTATTTCAAATAAGTTTAGAAAATGATGTAGATGGTGTGAAGTTTGTGTTCTCTCTGTTTCTGTGTTCCTTATCACCCTCCACCCCCACCCCACCTTCCAAAGACATTTGGTGTCTTGGAGTGTCCTAGTAAGAGTAAATTCGGAGATACCCTGCAATTTATGACTTATAAATGATCACCAGGATGCTTTGTCCTGAATAAGCTGGGCTTTAGGAAATTTGCACACTCTTGCAACCCTAACCAGGAAAAACATGTAGAAAAGTTGGGAACAAAAACAAAAAAAAACATCTGGATTGCTTAATGGTTGTTCTGAGTTCTCATACATTCAACATTGTCTATACATATTCCTTCCTTTAAGTTGCATCCGCTGTATCTTTTTTCACGTTTTTATACACTTGCACCCGGTGTGGCACCCAACCTCACTGCGATGAACCGGTTGGATTTGAACCACAGTGGCGTTCGGCTGAAGTATTAGTACAATATTTCACAATGTAATATTGTGAAGCTGCTTTGAGACAATACTCTATTGTAAAAGGCGCTATATAAATAAAATTGAATTGAATATTTATGCTTCAAAACTCTCCACACATTTTCTACTGGGGACAGGTCAGGACTACAGACAGGTCACTCCAGTACCTTCCAGTCTTCTTTCACAGCAAAGTCTTTGCAATGTGTGAAACATGTTTTGTTGCACTTTTTCAGTGTCACCCTGCAGCCTCCAGACAGTTATATTCATGGTTAGATGCCTGGGTTTCTTTAGGAGCTCAAAACTATTTGCTGGACACCAAGTTGACTTTTATTCACTCATTCACTATTAAATATTTATTATTTTTTGCTGCCTAAACCTGGTCATGGTCACATGCCTACCTGGACAAAAGGCTTTATCAACCCTGAACAGTGCGGTGCCGTCTTAATCCCTTAGCAGATGCAACCTCCCTTTCATGCTCTGTCTAATTGATTAGAAGGGTTTTTAGTCACGTTTACTTTAGTTGTTTATAGTAAGGAAAGATAGTTCTATGATAAGAAGGCGCCAGTGACCCGAAACTGAGGGTAATATTTTGCACTGCCAGGACAACTGAAAATCAACATGTTATTAGCAAGCCAGCACATTGCTTGGTTTTGGTTAAATTATCCTTACTCAGTGTTAGGCTTGTAGTTTTAAATCCTCTCACCCATTTCTTCACTTAAGCAGGTCTCCGTTCATTAATCTCCTTTTCTATTTCACTGCTGGCATAATTATATGGATATAACTTATGAACCGTTTACAAGCTAATTTTCAAATTAACTGAGCGATTCATATATGGAAAACGAAAAAACAGCCTCTTACACATCTTCCCAGTTATTGGTCTTTTAAATAGATTATGTTCTAACATGCAACACTTACATAAAATAAAGAACGACGTGGATAATAAAGATCATAAAATCCAAGAGAATCTGAACCGCTTTATCCTTGTTCAGTTCTTTAATATCAACATGTACATATGATTTATGTGTACACAAAACTGTAGAGCGTAATACACTGCACAGAAAAAATAGGGGATATTTTATTATGGGATATTTCATTTTGATCAACACATTTTTGTTACTAGTGTATTATGTATAGTAAGATAAATGGATCAGGCAATTTGAGACTAGCCTTTTCTATTTTTGTTCTAGCTCACAAGTTAGAAATTGAATCAACAATAGACGTAAGCATGATTTATTTAATGACCCTACCATACTCCTCCAGATGCTTGAGGAGGATGTAGCTGATCTCTGTCCCTTCAGTGGCGTAGTCAAAAGCCAAATTTCCATTCATGTCCTGCAGAAGCACATCGACTCCGGTCTTCCCAGTGCAGACATGGAGACAGCCAAGATTGAGGGAAGAGAAAACAAAAGGGAACAGAAATAACAAATTGAGTCGTTATTACCATGATTCTGTAGTCAGCAATCAATATTAAACAAGGTTCACTTATCACACTTTGCCAGCACCCTGAGGTACCTGAATGCATGATGAGCAACATTACCAGATAACAGTCAGTTACCCAACTCATTAGAAGTGAATCCCTAGGGAACAGAGGGGGTAACATCTATATTGCTGCAATGGGTATGCAGTTAGTCGGGTTAGGCGGAGGGGCTGACTTATGATTAATGGGTCCACAGAAATTCATGAGGCTAGCAAAACGAATGAAATTCACACATCTGGCAAGTCCTGATTCTCAGTAATAGAACATAAAGCTCACAAAAATACATGAAATTATACATTAATTAAATGACAATAATATACTTTATTTATATATAACTTTTTAATAATAAAATATTAAAAACCGTGTTAGAAACAGCACAATAAATCAGAGAGTTGGAAATGGTAGAAACAATTAACACTGCAGAAGCAGTAAAAGATTATATACAATCCAAAGAGATACTAAACATAAGCAAAATGCTAGCATGAACGTGTGTGCATTAACCCTCCTCTTAAATGTGTTAAAATAGTCAAGAGCCCTCGGGTCATAAGAAAGAGAGGGTTTTTCCACCAGACAGGATTTTTGCTGCAGCATTTTGCACCCTCTGTAGGTTCAAATGAAGCTCTTTGGTAGGTCAAAAAGAAGAGCATTACAATAATCCAGGTGTGACAATATAAAAGTGTGTATACATTTCTCACCAGCCAGAGAGCATATTACAGAACTAGATACACTTTATTTGGAAGCATGCATTATAACAAAGATTGCTAATAAGGATCTTAAACCTAAAATCACTGTCAAAAGTGACATCCAGATTCTAAAGAACAGGATTTTAACCATGTCAGTCCCTTCACTTCATTACCAAGAACAATTAAGCTTAATGTCATTTAGACACTGAAGCAGGGTCAGAAACTAAAAATATACAATTGTGTCATTCGTATGCTGATGTAACGAAATATTATACACTGCTCACAAAAAATAGGAAACATTTAATTAGAGGATATTTCATTTCGAATTATCCCCTGATTTTGTGAACAATTTATTTATTATTATTATTCCAGCCAGTCCTATCATTTAAAAATAAATAACATTGGTCCTAGAATGGAGTTAATTGTGGTAGCCTAGTGGTTAAGGTACTGGGCCCAGGGTTCAAATCCCACCTCTGCCAAGCTGCCACAGCTGGGTCCTTAAGCAAAAGCCCGTAACCCCAAATTGCTTGGATTGTAAGATTGTATGAGTTGTAAGTCGCTCTGGATAAGGGCGTCTGCTAAATGCCATAAATGTAAATGTAAAGTTAATTCGAAGTGGTATGTGTGGAGAAAACCAGGCACTACTCATCACCTGCCCTATACAATCCCATGCTATGGGGGCTGTTTTTCAGCTGCAGAGACAGGACAAGTGGGTGCAATTAAAGAAGAGATGAGATAAAGTATTGTCAGACAATAGTTAGTAGGAGTGTAACGATATATGAATGCTGTATATGATGTATAGTGAAATCATTGGTATTGGTCCATCCCAATTTTTTTTTTTTTCATAAGGTTGATGCTTCTGAACACTTCAAACATTTAACACTATGCCCTAAAAGGTTAACAGGATTTTACTAAATGTGAAGAGGAAAACTACATGCTATTAATGCAAAGGCTAATATCTCCATCTCTCGCTGGCAGATAAATTAAGACATTAGCTTTCTATTTCACCTTTGTAAGCCTCATCCTATAAAATGTAATGATTTCCCTACACAATAACGCAGAGTATGCACTAATTCCATGCTCTGCATTACCACAGATAAGAGAAGTGACAGAATTTCCATGTTTCAGTGACTACATTCTGCTAATAGAATTGTAAAGAAGGATTTATTGGGATTTAAAAGGTAGGATGGGTAAATGATAGTGTGGGGAAACCGGTACGTGCTGTTTAAAAAAAAATAATAAAAAAAAAAAACATGTCAGATTCAAAACCCACAACCAACCC
Source organism: Parotocinclus spilosoma (assembly GCA_033117975.1). Lineage (NCBI taxonomy): Eukaryota > Metazoa > Chordata > Actinopteri > Siluriformes > Loricariidae > Parotocinclus > Parotocinclus spilosoma. The sequence goes on from JAVSBV010114870.1 coordinate 6,606, forward strand.
CAGGACTCCATCTATTGAACTACAATATTTGCAAAGAGACTATTTTGCTTTCATGTAACGTTATGTTTCCAGAACACTGAAGATTCAGGCCAGAGGCCCTGTCAATCATTCTGAGGTGAGAAGCAGCGTAATGAATGGATTAATTAGCATTAATCATCAGCTGCTCTTTTGTCTCTATTCATGAGCAGTAACAATAAGAGGAAGCACATTGCTCCTAAATTAGCATGCACAGACCTGTAACACTGCAAAGAGTAAGAGTGATGATTGATGGCTGAGGGATTCATTTTTAAATGGTATTTAAACAAAAAGCAGATTGCAGAAAACAGTTCCATCCATCGGGATAACGCTGCAACATATTGAGACAAAGGCATGAGTATTAAGCAAATACAAACACTTCGGTACTCTCTCACAAGCACATTGGCATAAAGGCTAGGGAAAAGTTCAACCACAAGCAGTAATGAGCTGCCAAAGCCCGTGTTTGCATGTCTGTTTGAATGATCAGTAGGGTAAAGTGTATTGATCTGTCTGACTAGCACAAACACAAATGTGTCAGGGAACATCTGGCTAAACAGAAATTCCCACACTATACATCAAACTAAGGTGTACCTGTGAGCTGAAGAAGGATCGAAAAAGGGATAAGACTATGGGACAGGGTGGAATATGGCTTTGCACACTGGATTTCTTGCACACAGAGTAATGAGGACAAGCTGGGGAAGCTGGTGTTATTATGCCATTACAGAACCCACTTCACTCAGACCAAATGCTAAACAGCCATTATACTCACGAGGATCACTACCATAAAAAATCCATCATCCCACTCCATCCATGCAATGCAAAGCACATATCTATAATGCTAGGGTGCAGCCGGAATCAGGATTGAGTCCCTGCTTTATGATGGGTCAGGCATCGCATGCAAACATGACCGTGCTTTTGAGAAGGGGAGGCTGGTACGGGTGTTAGTCCTGGAACTGGAACAATGACCTCTAGCATTGTGACAGTCATCCCACCCATGGAATGCACCCTAGGGTGTATGGGCTTAAATAAACTGCTTAAATACTATCTTGTACATTCAGAATAATTTCCAGACAATTGATTAATCAGAATAGTCAATACAAAAAGGAGCTCACAGCAACCACCCTCATAGCGATTGACAGATACTGACAAAGGGTAGGTGTAGCTTCTTCATCACTGTTTCATTTATAGGTAGTGCTGTTTAACAACTGCATTACATTCTGTGAAAGAGGAAGTTGACCAAAATGGAAGCTGACCATATGTTAAGATACTCAGTCTTATGCTACTGTAATATAAATTAAAAGGTAATTATCACAAGAAAGCTACAAGCAATCCATATGTCCCTAAATGTGACTACCATCCGACTGAAAAAAAAAAAGTGTAAAACACACAAACTAGAATGAGTTACAACAGTATAGTCAAAACATGAGCTAATTGGAAACAAGCACACGACCGGTAATATTTTAACAGGCAAGTTCCTAAAAAATAACTTCCACTCAAACTCTAGCTCCCATCTCCACTTGTGAGGTGACCACCTGTTTACAGCTGCAATGTATAGAGTTATTTATATTCCATTTGATTGTAATTTATTATATTTTTAATGACCTTGGTCATTACAGTAAATGGATTTCTCTAGTAAAACCATGCCCACATTTAGAAACGTGCCACTTCTGTCATAGCAATCCTCCACAATATTTCAATACATATAAAATACATATATTTTAAATGTTTCTCTCATTTATTACAATGCCTGTCATTACTAAAACCAGCATAATTTAATTTAATTGTTAAATTAATTGCTAGAATGCCAGCGTGCATGCAAACTGACAACCTGTTTACATTTGTTCAGTATCTGATGATCCATTTTATCCCAGCGTGACTTCACAATATTCCAAAAAGCACATTCTAACGTTATAGAATCATTGGCTTTCTCAGACCCATAAAATTGCTTAATGGGGCATAATTATGGATGAAAGTCCTTGACGGGCAGATTTAATCAAGATGTTATGCCAATTATATGATCTGCAATGAAAAATGCTGCATTCAATTCTTTTAGCATTGACTGTACATACACTCCATGGTTTCCATGGTTTTTCATTTTTTCAATATGCACCTATTTCATATTGGTTGTGCTCATGTGTAGTTATCTAGTACATTCCTTTACCTTAATAACAAGGGTGCTGTTTATTAACTGTTCTGTTTACATAGCATTCATAATTTCATTTCAAGTACTTTTTTACCTATGCTTATTAATCATTGCATAAATTTTGGGGCCGCTGTTGAACCATAATGATCCCTGTCCTGCCATCCATCCTTTAGACATGGCCAACCGCGTCTGTGGAATGTTCAGTACAAAGCTTTGTGATGTGCTACCCTGATTGAACACTAAATAGTCAAACAGTACAGTGTCAGTGGTTTAACCATGTTTACATTCTGTTTTGGGTTTTGTATCCATATTTGGTCATTGGAGTTGCTCAATGGTCACACCTATGGTTGTTAAAACTTTACATTGTTTAAGACTTTTGAGTGCAAGGCTCTTTTTCCAAACTCATTCAAGTACAAAGCATTTTTTTTAAAAGTTAGCCTGTTTATTACCCAACACACCGTTTACCTGACACCTATAACTGACTATGATTGCAATCAAATGGCTGTACCTTGAATATTTCTGAATGTGCTTGTCTTGTCTTTAATGGAAATATTGACATCATGCATTGAATGATGAGTGGAAATTTGCATCAGCTTACTGCAGCTCATGTAAAATTAAAATGCCTCTCAATTATTCATTATAATGCCAAAGAACATTAGAATCCAACAGCTTATGTGGTTCTGGCCAACCTGAAACTGAACTACAAAATATAAGCTACAACTGACTGTAGCAGCACCTATCCATCACCAGGGAAATGTTATTTATTTATTTCTTTTGGTGACATGATTTAAGATGACTCACTTGCTGTGTGGGTTAACTGAGATTTGATTTAGGAACACACTATAGTTGTAGCTCCATTATATACTGCATGTGCTTTTAAACAGATTTAGTGTTAGTTTGACAATTCAATGACTTACATGACTGAAAACCATCACATACACCTCCATCGTTAGAGCTGGCAGCTCATATCCCAGCAGCCTGTAAAGCATGGTCACAGACACACTAGTCTACCTATCAGACAACAAAAGTAAAAAAAAAATCTGACCCTATTTATTGTGTGATGTATAATGACAAAGGCATGATGATGGATATCCATTAACAACATCTGAGTCCATCATAAAAGCAGTCATAGGTTCAATGGTGATTAAGTACAAGAGCATAACAGTGACAGTCATGTGTTTGTGGATCATGAGGGTCTGAGACATGTGAACCATCTGAGAAGGCCATTTTATTAGACTTTGGAACGGAACACTGAAGTGTTTCTTATTGAAATGTTTGCAAACTCATGTACTGGTAGTGGAAACCTGTGAAATAGTTAAACTAAAAGCCATTGAGGTGTCCTGAACAACCCTACAATCTACAACCCCAATTTCAATGAAGTTGGGATGTTGTTTAAAACAAACAGAACACGATGATTTGCAAATCCATTTTAACGACAAGACTTTTAATGTTCAATATTAATTTATTTTATTGCTTTTTGCAACTATTGACTAATTTTGAATTTGATGCCTGTGTTGGGACGAGCATGTTTAACACTACCCCGTCACCATTCCTTTTAACAAAACTCAATAGGTGTTTGGGAACTGAGGACACTAATTGTTGAAGCTTTGAAGGTGGAATTCTTTCCCATTTTTGCTTGAGGTACAACTTCAGTTGCTCAACAGTTGGCGTCTCTGTTGTCGTATTTTGCACTTTATTATGGACCACACATTTTCAATGGGAGACAGGTCTGGACTGCAGGCAAGCCATTCTAGTACCCGCACTCTTACTACAAAGTCACACTGTTGTAACACGTGCACAGTGTGGTTTGGCATTGTCTTGCTGAGATAAACAGGAACGTCTCTGAAAAAGATGTTGCTTGGATGGCAGAACATGTTGCTCCAAAACCGGCACATACCTTTCAGATGTGTAGGTTACCGTACCCATGAACACACCCCCATACCATCAGAGATGCTGGCTTTTAGACTTTGCACTGATAACAATCCGGACAGTCTTTTTCCTCTTTGGCCTGGAGGATACGATGTCCATAATTTCCAAAAACAATTTGAAATGCGGACTCGTCAGACAACAGGACACTTCCACTTTGTCAGTCCATCTCAGATGAGCTAGGGCTCAGAGATGCTGGCAGTGTTGATATATGCCTTTAGCTTTGCACGGTAAAGTTTTAATTTGCAGAGAACTTTGTTCACTGAAACGGTTTGCTGAAGTGCTGAAGTGTTTCCTGAGCCTATGTGGTAATATCTGTTTTTAATGCAGTGCTACCTGAGGTAACAAAGATCACAGGCATTCAACGTTGGTTTTCGTACTTGCCGCTTACTTACAGAGTGTGGAATGTTCCAAACGTGTTTTTAACATTCCTCGACTTTCCCAGTCTTTTGCTGCCCCGTCCAATGCCCCTGTTTTGGAACATGCTGCAGGCATCAAATTGCAAATGATCGAATATTTGCAAAAAAAATCTATCCATTTGAATACTAAATATATTTGTAGTGAAATCAATTGAACATAGGTTAAAAACGATTTCCAGATCACTGTATTCTCTTTTTATTTATGTTTTACACAATGTCCCAACTTCATTGGAATTGGGTTTGTACTACCATTGAATGCCTATTTACATTCGATTCATGTTCCTTTATGTATAATTCACAGCCCACAAAAATTACCCAATATTTTAAAATAATGAAACACAAATACACAGATCCTGACCTTAAACTTAATTGATGCCACACATGTCTGCCCTGTACAATACTCTTATGTAAAGAGACAATGGATTTTCTTGTTTTCAGGTTTGAGACACTATACCTGCTGTGTTGCGCTTTGGTTAGAATACCACAACAACATTTTAACTTCTCACTTATTCAGTTTTCTTTGGGAAACATACGACATGCAAAACAGTGGAGTGCTTTTAAATTAGCTAGATGTTATTTTTAAACCACCCAGTGACATAAAAATGACAAGCTCAACGGATGAATCCAATGATTGGAGTTTGATCAATTTGATACTGGCTGAACATAAACAGTCAATGCTTTTTTGACTTAACAACAAGCGTTTTGACCTAACAACAAGCAATGCTAACTGACATTAAGTACTGGATATATGAAGACCCGTACCAGCACCACAGGTTTGCTTGAAGAAATTACAGTAACTCAAATAAAAACAGGTTCAAAAACACGAACATAAATTAATGGAAAAATAGTAGCAGTCCTCCATTCATACTTTATCTGTGCTAGCTTTCTAAAGGTTATAAATTACAATCTCAACTGTTACCACTGTGCTACCAATGATGAGCACTTGATCAAAGTCCTTAATTATTTCCTGTTCAGTTGTAAGTTTGGACTGAATATCATTCTACTGACTTAGGATAAACAGTAAAAGTATTAGATACACATTAAATGTGCTGCTTTAGCAATAATATAATAAAGATTAACTCTGACATGGTCAATGATTGGACCCAAAAAGTTGGATGCCTTAATCCAACATACTCTTTGCTACTAATCTTCATTCCAATTGTTGTGCGTTTAGCGCATTATCATGTACACCTTCCAAAAAGGTGTTTATTGAACCAAGACCATGATGAAGTGTCTTCAGACTGCAGAAGGGTTAGCTTGGGACCCTGATGAAGCTGACAGATGATGGGATACTGTACTTGTAGCAACATTTTCAATACTGTATACAATTTGCTTGTATTTTCTGGTTGTATTCTAATAAAGATGCTGAAAAAGAACTACACACCAAACAAATGGTTTTTAATTTAAAGCTGGCCTTAGACTTTTGCAGAGTACTGTACAAGAAAAAATGAACTGATATGTATTTTTAACTCCCTGAATGATGTAAAAAAAGCCACCTTGTTCTGATTCTCTGGAAGTATTGACGCCAGGCGCACTATTACGTGTGATCTGCCTAATGATGACCCATTACACAGATAAGAGCAAACTGTGCAATTATCAAAACAGATTTAGATTAGTAGGAGCAGTGTGACAGTGGGGTAAGTCATTAACAGAGGGTGAAAATTTACCAACGTTTGCAAATATACACCCAGTCTACAGTTTGGGTTTGGTTCTTCCCAAAAGTATTTGTGTCTACTTAGTAGTTTAGTAGTGCAGCTCACTCACAACTGGGAATCTTTCTCAGTGCAAATTATGAGTATTGATTTTCAATTGATTGAGGCATTAAAATAATACTTGGGAACCAATGGCTGTGGTGGCTTTTAAGGCAGGATAACAGCAGTTAGAATGAAGATTACTGGAAAAAGAGTATTATGAATTGATTAATCCAACAGCCAAAAAATGCTATATTATCATAATACATTCATTATATATTATACATATTATACATGGCTATAAACAAATCTAATGCCCAAGACTTTTGCACGTTACTATTCCTGTATTACAAAATCTGTAGTTGATAATAAAAATAGTACAAAGTGGGTCTTATTGAACAAGCAACCATCAATTTGGCCAAGTTACCAGAATAACTGTTGAAAAATGAATGTTAAAGTATTGGACAAACAGTCCCACGCCTCTCAACCATCATAACCAAAAAAAGTCTGACAATGTGATGGCCTAAATTTGGATCAAGCATACTTATAAGAAGGAGGGTTAGCACTGTGCAAAATGGGAGGACAGAAAAAGAGAGTAAGCCTGGATGAGAGAAAAGTGGGTGTGGGAGGCTTCATTCCAAAGCAAGCATGGCACTGAAGAGATAAGAGCATTAACACCAGAGAAAATAGGAGACAGCAAAAGCCTGAGAAAAAAATGAAAAGAATTAGGAGAGTGAGGGCGAGGGGGAAAGCAAAATGAAAATATTTGGGTCATGGCTGAGTGAGTAAAACAGAGAGAGAAAACGTGAAGAACGTAGGACGTTTTCATCAGGAGAGATTAATTAGAAGATAGGCGTGGGCACAATGTAAGGCTTAATGGACGAACGCATTTACTGAAGGAGAATGTAAGGTCATTTGCAAACGCAAGCCTGACAAATTGAACAACACAGGGAAAGCCGCAGTAGTAAGCTGCTGAAAATGCAGCATGGAGGAGCTCCAGTGTGTATCCATAGCAACGGAGCGAGCTGTACTGCGCAGGCTGACTCACACGTTAGCACGTCGAGGCAGTTGAGGGAATGCTGATGTTAATGTGGCCAAAGAAAGGAGAATCCTCAAGCTCCATCTCAATTAGCACACCACAAATAAACACCTGCGAAAGCTACAGAAATTGCTACTAATAATTTGCAAACAGCTCCAGACAGGTCCATCAGACTTATGATTGACTCAGCAAAGGGTGGGGAGTGCAAACAGTTACCGCTGCCCAGTTTTTCTCCTGAAGAACACGTCGCTGAAGAATTATTACATCCGCCGTGAGGACATAATCACACCGAGAAAGGATCTGTAAAAAGACCACTGTCGCATTTATTTCCAGCACTCATCGAGCATCTGCGCCATTCTCGTTGGGTATTACGAAAAGGCTACTGGGTCTCTTGTTTTTAGAATAGACATGGCATTTGCAAAAGTAAGGTGACACACCATCGTGCAATTCAACTCAATTCAAATCACAATACAGAGTTCACAATTCAAGTTTTTGATGTGCAAGTTTTTGATGTGTAAGCGAATGAATGCACTGTTTCTTGAAAAAGCTTTTCAAAAAAAAAAATAAATAAAAAATAGTTGTTACACATGTTCTATTGTAGAGGAAATATTATTTCTTAAGAATAAAAATTCAAAAATAAGGTATAATTTAACTTTAAGGTTGGCTTGAGTAAGCCAAGCTTGAATAGCCAATCCCTGCTAGGGATCTGTGTCCACTGCCAGAAATGCCAAAGTCATCGGTTCATGGGTCAAGGTGTATCTGGGACCGAGCATGTCGGAAATGTGTCAGTAGACTGAAAACTGCCTGAATAAATGTCGATGCCCAAAGATCTCAGAGCATCACAAGGGCATGAGATCAAAAGTCTCAGTGTACACAGACAACAAAATTTACCATGCTCCGTGCGGGGTACACTCTCCGAATCTTCGGACTTCCATGATATAGGGTCATGTCAGTGTGTGGCCCCTGAAAAGCTGCATATAACATAGGTCAGCAGAATCAGATCTGTGTATAATGCTGATACAGCGTAGAGGTGCGAGATTTGAACAATCCATAAATACCTGAATGAGTGTTCCCCCATCATTTCCTACGGGTAACGTTTTGAGGTCAGATTTGCACCAAAAGCACAAGAGTATATGGGCTCTACAATCACAATGAAAATATAATAAATGTAGCTTAACTTAATATGAAAGCATGACATCTGATGACATCTGGGACTGTGGTGGCCTAGTGGGTAAGACACTGGACTATGGACCAGAGGGTCCAGGGTTCAAATCCAACCTCTGCCAAGCTGCCACAGTTGGGTCCCTGAGCAAGGCCCTTAACCTACAATTGCTTGAACTGTAAGATTGTATGAATTGTAAGTCGCTCTGGATAAGTGCATCTGCTAAATGCTGGAAATGTAAATCTGATTGAGTGTTCATCTGTCATCAGATAGTGCAACTAACAGAACAGTGACACTATCATGATGCATTGTGATTTAACATGCCTGTCACATGATGTCAGCATTGTAACTGGTCAAGTCATCAAATCTTATTTAAGTAGTTGCCGTTATGATGTGGAAATATCAAGACGCAACAACACCTAAGGCTTCACGCAAACACATCTGCATTTTTGTTTGTGTTAAATCAAATTCAATTAAAAAATGCAGTACTTTAAGTTCCACATGGTTACTGTTCATTTGGAACTTTGTGGTTTGGGTTTCACGGGCTGTGCAACTCAACACAAGTCTATGATAACAGTGTAGGATACCAAGCATGGACCAGGATGGTGCCCATCTGTTTGCTTTGTGCTTGTTACCCAAATGGTTGTCATCTGGTGGCCAGTATATTAAGCAAATATGAATTCAGTAGAAACAATGTGTGTTTACAGGCGAACTATAATGTTTGAATAGTATAAATTATTCATAGACCACCGTTCAAGCACTGAACAACAAAATTAGAAAAGATAGTACTTCGTTTATTTCGGTGTGGAAAAAAATCATGTTCCAAAGTTATCAGTAAACACAGCAGAGAACTAAGCAGACTGTAAGCTGACGGAATACTGATAAATTGATTGTTGTATACACATAGGCGTGGCTAACAAAAGCTTGGGCATACAAGTAGCTACTAGACAAATCCAGATGTTTTCCTGTTTTTTTAAGCGCATCTTTTAATAAGTTGACAAAAGCACTTCGTGTGCTTTAGAAATTTTGTTGTACCATTTATGCCTGAGATTTAGTGTGTGTTTTCAGTGCATCCAGTGGCTTACAGTAGTAAAGTATGACTGTAAAACTGACCTGAGTGGGGTCAGCTGCAATTCAGTATCTTTACTTGTGCTTTTACACTTGCACTAACTGGTAAAAGGCTATAAAATCAAGGCTGTAATAAAATTCAATTTGCGCAAGTTTGCAGTGATTGATATTTTATGGCCAATAAAACAAAGCTAAAGCTAATGAGCAAACGGCGCCAGGTACAAGTAAACAGCTCCTGATATCTTTATTTAGTAACTGCTTCTGTATGCTGTCATTTAGAGTTCTTAGACGAAAAGAAAATGGTAACTGGCCAGTCAAAGTGTTTAAAAACGTCCAGAAAAATTGCAATTGGTGCATATCTACTTTATAAATCAACTAATGCCATCAATGTTAATATTTGCCTGAAGCCCCATCCTGCACTGGATATGATTTAATAGGAAATGCTGAAGCTACACGGTTCCACACAGACTATATGTGAAAAGATGTGTCTCCCATCTAGATTGGTAGTGAACAAGTAGAGAAGAAAAAGTGAGAACGTGTGAAAGTGAGAACTGCTAGAGCGTCTCCATGCTGATAATTAATCTAATTTATTCTCTGCCTCGCAAGCACTCCCCCAATCTCGACGCATACTCCTTTTATGCAAAGCAGACCTACTTTTAGAAATTCATTCATACATTTTCAAGGACTTATTTACACAGCACACACACCGTAGTAAACATCACTTCAAACCCTGGCTACAAAACAGGAATTTGCACTTCCATCTCACAGAAAGATGAACAGACTCGCAAACACTTTCTTGGTTGACTGCATATCTGTTCTACTCAAAGACATAATTGTTGTATTAGAGCAAACGCTCATGCAACATCCCCATTATAATCCCACAGACAGTGACTTAGAGTTGCTCACATCAAGCAAGAACAAAAGAGAATGATATTCTCAAAGAAAGCAGTGCAATAATTTCTCATTTCTGACATCTTTAACTCCCACATTAGCTAGAGCTCACTGAGCAAGAATACATCAAGAGAAAGTATAAACGATGCACACACTGTCATTTTTCTGTGTAAGGCAATTTATCTTCAACCACCTCATCTCAACAAGTACCACTATATAGCATGTACCTTAAATTCAGTCTCCCACAAGTACAGTCTCAAGGAATTAATGCAAGGTTATTCATACTTATTCAGGTACTTCCCAGTTTACGATGGCCCGACTTACGATATACTACAATTTACAATTTATTTCTTGAGGGAAATGATCCAGTATTACATATCTGTGTGGCAAAATCATGTGGACCTTTGCTTTCAGTATCTGGTATGAGCCCCCATCTACACTAACTGTTTCCAGTAACTATGTATCAGTCACTTTATGATTTGCACCAAATCGGTTGATGCTACACAATCTTTAACTGGCAGTACATACACCTACACTGTGCTACTTTACCCATATGTGAACCATCTTACCAGAGCTAACAAACAACATGATGGATACGTCATTAACATAAAACAACAACAACATGCACTAAAGCCTTAACAGCAACACATTTCCAACTAGTGCTACAGCAAAATGGGTAACATCAGAATGTAATGCCCCACCTGAGCCTATTGATGGAAACCACCCAAAATCACACTTGCAGAGGACAAATTATCCCCAGGAAGGACAAAACCCCCGATCACAAAGTTCCTAAAATAGCTCTTTAGCCTGTGTTTCATATTGCATCACTGTTTGTTTGTTTGTGTTTTACGCCATTTCAGCACATTTAGGCTATTTCATGGCGATACATGGGTTGTGTCATTTATATTGTTTTAATCAGTTTACATGATGTTTCAGGCTAATGTAATGTAAAAAGGTCAGTATTTTCTCTGGTGATGTCTCAAAGAGCTTTTGCAGACTTTCCTTGTAGAATATTTTCTCTTTTTTTATATATATATATATTGGGCATTCTGTAAGGATATGTTTAATTGAGAGCGTGGTTCCACATGCTTGTCAAGGTTGGTGCATCTTCCCCAGTAAGGAGGTGCTTGTGCGTATGTGCGGCATGTCCAATTCGGCATCTGGTAATGACCGTTTGTTTTTTCTGACCGTTCAGTTGTGTATGGTTTTTTTCAACTTTTGGTTCAATTTCATGCAGTTTAGTGTGTAGTTTGTTGACCCATTCATTTTGCCATTTGTTTTTAATGTATGTAAAAATCCTTGGTAAAGCATCTGTGAAGGGAATGAGTTGAGTAGTGATCGTATCTTCTGTTGTTCTTGCAATCCGATCAACTCTTTCATTACCTGGGATTCCCATGTGGCTTGGGATCCAGCAAAAAAAACAAAACTTTACATTTTATGCTCCTGAAGTTCTTTACTTTTGATTAGGATTTCAGAAATAATGGGGGTGTCTGTATTAAGTTGTTCTAGGGCTGTAAGGCATGATTTTGAGTCAGTACATTCAAGGGATTTTGTATATTTGTTTAATTTGATATATTCTAGGGCTAATATCATGGCATATCCTTCTGCCGAGAAGATGGAGTTGTAGTTGGGTAGCCGTATGCTGTGTTGGTAGTTTGAGGAAAAAAATTGCGGCTGCTGCTTGTTTTTGATCCATCTGTGTAATTTGTCTTATGGTGGGGAAAAAGTTCTCTGGTTTCTAAAAACAAGTTGTGGTATTCATTCATATTGCATCAGAATCCCTTTGAATACCTTAACACTCAGATCCAGTAGATCTGAATCCAACCATCAGACCTGATAAGACCATCAATAAAGAGTTGTAATACACTCAGTCACTAACAGATGCACCTTATTTCTATACTGACTGACCATTCTATCAAGGTAACTTACCATACAGATGCACTTTGTAGTTCTATAATCACATAATGTAGTCCATCTGTACCTTTATATTACTTTGTTAGTTCCCTTTACTCTGTTTTTTTTATCAGGACCACCACAGATCAGAAGCCATTGGGTTGGTAGGTCATTTTCAGCACTGCAGTGTGCTAGTGTGTGTTGTGTTGATATAAATGGATCAGAGACAGCAATGTTGCTGGAGTTTTTAAACACTCCAGTGGCACTGTTTGTCTGAAAACAGCCTAAGACACAAATGTCCAGTCACCAGCATCCTGTGAGCACTGATAAGGGATTAGATTATGATTAAGAGAAATTGCAACACCAGAAAAGCTACACAGTGTTACATAGTGTTAACTTCAGGAGCATTGCTATGTCTGATCCAATTGTACAATAAGAACATCCAGTACACAAACCCTGATCTGTGGTGGTCCTGTGGGGGTTTTGACCATTATATGATGTAAAATTTGTAAAAAAAAAAAAATCAATCAATCAATAAATTAATTAATGAATAAATAAAAATTTGGTTCTGGTACTTATTTAATGTACCATTTTATGGTTAAGAAGCAGTGAGTCCATTTTTCTTATCTCTTACACCTTATTTTCATTTAAAACTTAATCCCTGTTAATCTACTACAGAGGGGTATAGCAGATACAGCCGGAGGCATCAACAAAATCTAAACAGTGCTAAACTAAAGAACATATACAGGAGCAAAACTAGTAGACTTAGAAACAGAGCTGCAGTGCCAGACATGGATTTAATCACAGTTTCCTAGACTTTAGACAATAGAAACTTGGACTTCAGAACGCAAACTTTGCTTTGAAATACCAGACAGACCCTGAATGGTTCTGTAAAGGGTTAAATAAGTCAGGATTTATCATTAAAAAAATAAATAAAATTTAAAAAAAACAAGAGAGGCCGATTTTCTGTCATATGAGCGTCATTACATAACACCCTTACCATTAAGGTACAGCCCCAAAGTAGCTTATTGCTACTTGGACAGGGTGTCAGTCCATTGTAGGGCACATGCACACACATTTACTCAATGACACCAAGATATTAACTGACCGAAGATATCTTTGGAATGAGGTGTGTTACGTAGAGACATGGGCAGAACGTTTAAAATCCACACAGGCAGCAGCCAGGCCAGGATACTATACTATACTTTTGTTCACATGGCTATACGATTTGAAGGTGATGAATGTGTCACTTTGAACACATGGTAAGCAGTTTTTCACCTTTCTAGTCAATTTTTATATTTAATTAGTCCTGTGGTCATGCCTGCATAAATGTTGCAGATCTGCACACCACAGCACAAGAATCATAATTAGTTTCTATTTGAGAATTTGTTTCTGTTTGTAAAGAAACAAATCAGCGAAAAAAAATGCGTAATTGCAATGAAATTTAAACACCCTTTTCAGTTTCTGCCTTAAATGTAAATGTGTGTGAGTCATGTTTATATATCACTGTGGGGACCAAAATTTCCCCACAAAATGTAACCCTACAGCAAATATTTTGAAAACCCAAGAAATATAATATTTGCTTTAGGTTACTGAGGGTAAGGTTAACTGGCTACAGTTATGTCTCCCAAGTATAGTGAAACAAGTGTGTGTGTGTGTGTGTGTGTGTGTGTGTGTGTGTGTGTGTGTGTGTGTATGTGTGTGTGTTTGTGTGTGTGTTTGTGTGTGTGTGTGTGTGTAAGAGTATCAAAGTCA
>JAVSBV010114894.1:0-20602 GCA_033117975.1 Parotocinclus spilosoma
AACCTTTACAAGAGGAGCTACACTATATTGCCAAAAGTATTTGCTAGTCTGCCTTCACACACACACACAAACTTGAGAAACATCCCATACTTAATTAATAGGGTTTAGTATAAAGGCGGCACACCCTTTGCAGCTGTATCAGCTCCAAATCCTCTGGGGAGGCTTTCAAAAAGGTTAAGCCGTATGTTTATTTGAATTTTTGACCATTCTTCCAAGAGTGCATTTGTGAGGTCAGACACTGATGTTGGACGAGAAGGCCTGGCTCACAATCTCCACTCTAATTCATCCCAAAGGTGTTCTATGGGGCTACGGTCAGGACTCTGTGCATGCCAACCAAGTATTTTCACACCAAACTTACTCATCCATGTCTTTATGGACCTTGGTTTGTACACTAGTGAGCAGTCATGTTGGAACAGGAAGGGGCCATCACTACATAGCTGAGAGCATGAAAGTCTATGCTAAAGTTGTTCCTTCTACTGGAACTAAGAGGTTGAACCCATCTCCTAAAAAACAAACCCAAACCATAATCTCCCCTCCACCAAAATTTACACTTGGCACAATGCAGTCAGACACTACTGTTCTCCTGTCAACTGCCAAAACCAGGAATCATCCATAAGATAAAGTCTGAAAGTCCGTGGTGGCTGACGATGCAGAAAGTTGGTGACTTCAGCATCCATTGATCCCACTCTGTCATTTTATGTGGCTGTCGTTCCCAATTGCTTGCACAGGTGCCACGGTACCACGCTGGAATTCACTGAGCTCCTGAGAGTAACCCATTCTTTCACCATTGTTCTTCAGTCTGCATGTATAGGTGCTTGATTTTATACACATGTGGCCATGGATGTGATTGGAATTCAATTACTTGCTTGGATGAGTGCATAACTTTGGCAATATAGTGTGTTTGCCTAGGAAGTCATAAATGCAACTACTAACTGAACGGAACTTTGTGAAATACTAATTTAAATGCAGTAAGGTTTAAGCTGTCAAAACATTTTTAAAAGATACCAGCACTAGGTCTGCCCAGTTTGCTCATTCACTTGACCAAAGCCCATTGTCTAAGTATCTTACATGCCAAACATTAAGTTCAAAACATAAAGTTCATCTAGCTGTTATACGTTCCTGTAGGTTATGTGATCAAAAAGATAAACGAGGGAAATCTGATTGGTATGCATTACCTGTCCATCAATCTTCAGGTAACCTGTCTGCTTCATAATTTCCTGTAACTTCTGGTCTATTTCAGCACTGCATACACATGACATTTACTTAAGGCATAGCATATAGTAAGATAGAGTTAGTACATTGCACAAATTCATTTGATTATCCACAGATCCAAATTTGCCAACATTGGAACGCATGGTTTACAGGAAAGCAAGTCATTTAATAATGGTTTTAATGGTCCCTATACTCTGTTCTCTAATAGTCAGAACCCCATAGGACCAACACACATTAAGGACTAGTAGGGTGGTGGATTATTCAGCACTGCAGTGTCAGTGACATGGTGGTGATGTGTTGCTGTGCATTCTGCTGGTACAACTGGATTGATCAGAATTGATCAGAGCTGCTGGAGTTTTAAAACACTCTGTTCCTGCCTCTGTAATCTTCTAACCCTTCATCAGAACTTACAGGTCGCTGTCTACAGGATGCTGGTGGCTAGACATTTTGGTAGGTAGAATATTTTTAGTCCAGCAGGGACACTGAGACGCTGTTTAACAACTCCATCACAAGGAAGTCTGATCCAATCATTCCAGTCAAACACTAAAACACCACATCAATGTAGCTGCATTACTGAGAATGTTCTACCTCCCAAATAGTACCTGGTCTATGGTGGTTCAGTGGGGGTCCAGACCATTAAAGTAAAACTGGGCCCTGAACAGAGTAAAGGGAATTAAAGTATGTAAAGAAACAGATGGACTACAGAACTACAAAATGCCTCTGTATTGTAAGTGGCACTGACAAAATAAACAATGAGTGTAGAAACAAGTAAGTGTACCTAATAAAATGGCCAATTAGTGTATATACATGTTTATAATAGGGGTGTAACAATAGAGGTGTCTCAGCTCACGATATGATTTTCGCTATTGAATTGACATTTAATAAAAACATTTGGGTTTTATTTCTGAAATCAGTAAACCATAAAAAACAATGCGCACTTACTGTAGGTTTTAAAACAAATTTATAAATCAGAAATAAATGACCAAGTGGGATCTTAAATTGAAAAAAAAATGAGACCCTGCTGTCTGAATGCAACAAAGTTATGAGATGTGCATACAGAACAATAAACATCTCTGTGACTACATTGTGACATTGACACATTGCAAATTGTGACATTTTTGCACCACAATTCATCATCATCATCATGGTGCATGGTTACACCCGTAGTGTATACACATATATACACAAGTAAATAGTACGTTGAAGCAAATTGGCTTACTTCTCCAAGCTCATCGGAGGACCACATGGTGTGGGTAATGTGAGCATGTGTCGTGGTCTGCTGGGGTACGAATGGTGCTGTGGTGAGCTTTCCGAAGAAGAGGAGCGACTCCCGCCATCATTAACCAGTGGTAACTGTAATGCTAGAAAAAGAAGGACAGATGGAACAAAAGAAAGAGTAAGATAATCAGCCAATAGTGCTAGATAGCATGTCCTGGTTTCTGAGTTACAGGCATTCCTTCATTACAGAATTCAAATTTAATTAGTCAGTCCTCAACCAAACCTGTTAAGTACCTTAAAGAAAATGCTACGCTAAAAAATATTGGGTAAACATGGGTACGTGTAATTTGTCTGACTGATTATGTTTAACTCCATGTTAGCGCCTCATCAATATCATGGCAGGTCTTGCAGAGGTTATTTTAACATTTTATTTAACCAGGTTGTCAAACGTGGAGTCTTAGTTAAGTGTGAATTGAGATCTGCCACTTCTGGCATAGGAACGTTTCATATTTGAAATATGAACGACGGTTGCTTTACCTTTGCCTGACAACTGAAAATTTTTAGCAATCCTGCCCATCAATAATTATTAAAGAATAACACCCTGAGCGTGTTAACACTGGTTATTCTAAGAGGCTGATCACTTGTCCACTCAGGTGTTGTACCAATTAATTTTTCAAAATGTTGAGGTTTATAATCAGAAAAGATTTTTATTTTCAGAGCAAAAAGGTCAACATTTTCGGTGACATAATGTTGCTTTTATAGGTCTATTATTAATACAGAATTGTTTCTGATTACTCCTGCTTTTTAGAAATAATTTAAAATCAGCTTGAAATGGCCATTTTAAGCATTTTGCAAAAGTAAATGTTGCTTCTGTAAATGATCAGCTATTTGAGCTCTTTAACTCTAGTAAAGTAAAAACTGAAGAACAAAAATACAAATAGCTAATCTGCTAAATATCGGATAAGTGGTTAATATAGAAAATATTTCACCAAAATGATCTTTTAATGCATTGAACCTGAAAAAAATGTTCGGCAGAAAGTACCCGAAATAAAGCCACATTCGATAGATGGGGATTCTTGTCCTAAACTGTGAAATACTTTTTAAAAAATGGAATGGTCAATGGAATGGTTTGTGCTTCCTATATTTAGGTCTCTGTAATTCTAAGGTTTTGGCACAGCAGTGGGAAAACAGGTTATTGATTGCTGTCCATCAGATTTCCTTGACTGGAAAAGCTGCCTGTGGAAAGAAACCAGTTAGTGTTGGTTAGTCAGTGCAAACAGGCAAACAAGCCACACACGTGACTTCATCCCACCTGCAGGACCCACTTTTGCTTACACCTTGCATCGGGCAATGAAAATGCCAGCCATTTGGAAAGAAAGACAGAAAGAAAGACAAAACCATTCAGAGGAAAAAGGTCATACTTCAAACCCAGCAACAACCAACCACGTTGGCTGCCCTGTCTGGTGCTGCATTAGATAAAGTGTGTATATATGCTCGCAACCGAATCGTGCAGTTACAGCAATGTCATGCACAGTGTCCACCATCCATCTCAACGTGTTAATACATTCTCCAAACCCAAACAGAGTCACACACAAACACACGCCAGCTCTGCCACTGAAACACGCTCTAACAGAGAGAAAGGGAGAGAGAGAGACAGACAGAGAGAGAAAGAAATGGAGCGTTGAATGGATGAGCAGGAAACTGAATGACGGGCCAAGAGTTTGCAGACTGAACATTTAGAATGGAACAGCATTCAATTCAGGTAATGCCAGCATACAGTGAGATGGTCAATAAAGAAATACGCTCAAGTGCGTTCAGTGGATCCATTTGTGTGTACAGCACTAGCAATGAAATGGAAGCATGATAATGAGACACCAGTGGGAACGTGTGCACTTGAAAGTGAAAATAAAAAAGAAGAAAACAGATCACTGCTGGTTCATAAGCCTATTCTTATCCTGGCTGTTCTTTTCCATGGCCAAAGAGCTAGTTCTGAACTGGCCAAGTCAGTCAAAATTAATGGCCTCAGTGTGTTTATCAGAACTGTAAAAAATAGCATAATTAGTGCTGACTTATTCAAAAAAGTTTAATTGTAGGTCGTTTGTAATTAATATTCAATCCATAATTGTTTAGGGCTGCACAATTTAAATGAGCTACACAGTAATTTTAAGTGATTCTAAAATGTTATTTTTGTTATTGTGTGAAGATTCTACTCTCAACCCAAGAACCAATTTGTAAAGAGGTTCACAGGGTTTTTTTTTTTAGCTAATTAAAAAGAGTGGAAAACAAAAACTGATAATGCACTGCAATAACAGAAACAAAGACAGAAGATGTACAGAATGGTTGCGAGAGAAAGTGATTCACTGTATGTGGATCACTGAGATGAGAGAGGGATGCAGTGGCAGAGGATGATTTAGTGAATGGTACCTGCACGCTGGGAGGGGGCTGGAGCAGGACTGAGCTGGATCACGATGACTAAATACAGGAGAGAAAATACACACTCTCATTACTGATGGAATAACAGTCGTTCTTTCTCTGGCTTACACTCTCATACACACAACTGCTTCAATTCACTTACTTTGCACTGTAATAAGCCAATACAAATCTCCCACTGAATGTGGATCAATATTACGGCCAAATTATACGTCTGTGCCTGCAAACTTCCTAACCTTAAGTACACTGTGTGCAGACCACGGCATTTCTCATTAGCAAGAGGACCATGGTTTTTGTACAGGTAGTTGTATGCATCAAACCAGAATGTACAGATAACGAGAAAATGATGAGAGAGAGAGGCTAAAGGGCCATGTATGCGCCATTTATCGGCCATTAGAGGTCATACGAATTTTACATCCTCCTTTGATATTTACGTAATTGCAGACAGTTTGAACTCAGGATATGTAATGTTTTGTTTGCCTACATTTCAGGCATACAATACAGTGCAAACAAAGTTGAGATGGAGTAATTTAGCTAGTAATTAGGTTAAAAAAGTAAATGAATGATGTGATTTCAAACAGGTGATTGCATAACCTGTCAACAAGCGATTGTAATCATGATTTGGTACACAGGCAGTCTCCAAAAAAGGTCTTTGAGGTGTAAAGGTGGGCAGATGATATACAGCGAGTGCCAAAAAGACCTGGAATACTAAGTCATCTGACCTCAATAGACATTTACTCTGTGTGATCTGGGCCACCCCAGATGCCTTTGAATTCAGAGAAGTAGAAAAAACAAAGACGAAAAGGACCAAACAGATTACTATTATAAGGCAAAAGTCCAAAACCTGGGAATTTCATGTCCTTGGCAAATTTTATTTTCAGTTCTGTTATGGCAGCATCAATGCAGATAAGTACATGCTCTGAGATTTTAGAGCAACATTAATTCCTTCAAGGTAGCATTTTTTCCAGGGTCACACATGCATTTAAGAACACGTTAGCACTGTAATATGAATATCCCCTCTACTCCTTCCCCGAGGAACGTTGTTTTGAAACATTTGTTGCCAACTGGAGGTCCTCTGGTCACCTTTGCTCCTTAAAAACTCAGCCTTTCCTGGATGCTGCTTTTCAACTAGACATGATTATAACCAGAGCTGCCTCTGAAATCGCATCTTTATTTCTTTTTTTTTTAATTAGTATTACTTGCTCTACATTGCCAGTTGCAGGCGTGAAATGCAGGTTTTTCTTTTTTTCTGATTTGGGGTTGTACATATAATTCTCATCTCAATGACAAAACACTTCTGAAAGCAAAGTCCTGCAACACTCACTGAAAAAAAAACTTGTTTTCACTGTATTTTCTTTTTCAGTTTTTTTTTTATGATACCAAGAGAAGAACTTTTGGTACTGTATTGTTCAGTCCTGTAACGGTTTCATACTGCACTTTAATTACTGCACTGCTTACATAGATTAGGGTATATTTGGTTATGGTACATTTCATTTTAAAATATCCCCAAATTTTTGTGAGCAGTATATTATTATATTATTCAAACTTAAACACAACATATCTAAACTGACACTGCACATGTCAGGTCAATGTCCTGTTTCACAGAACGTAATGTGGAAGTTAAATGGGGCATCCTTGTATGGATAGAAGTTATGTTCAAAATATGACATGTGGACTAGAAATTTGTCTGAGGATTTCCAGAAGTGTGTAAATTTTCCTATTTTGTAGCGTGGACATGAACCATGGTTAAAGATGACAATTTCAAGTTCTGACTTTCCAATTTTAAGTCTAGTCAAATGCACCACATTATTCCAATCTATTTTACAAAATACGCAGAGATGAGCAGGACGACCACCTCATACCTTACAGTAAAATTCCAGATGTTCTGCATCAAATAAATTATATGAATAAATTAAACCTTAATCCAGAGAAAATCAGATGAAGCAACACAGATCGACAAAGCAGTATTGCTATCAAAATACAAGACAGCACACACAACTGACTGTGTCTGAGAGTGGGGATTCAAGTCCAGCAACCCCTAAGATTGATCATGTTAAAGATAATGAACGCGTCAAGCGTCATCAGTTCCTCTATGTAGTCAATGTCTGCCCTATAACTTGTAAAATTACCAATAACTAGTCGAAGAAACACATTTTTGTGCATCTTAAGCTATACACTAATATGGATATACAGTGATTTTTCAGAAAAGGTAACTGTAGCAAACCATGTAAACGTTGATTGCATTGTGTCTGGATCTATCTGATAGCTGGTTAAAATGCATGACTACAAATCAAAACACTTAACTATTGTGTGCTTAATAAAATACAGCTTGTTATGCTACTAGTCTATTTAATAATATTCAATATGTTTTCAGTGAGTAAACAAGGTAAAAGCATTTGTAATATCTACACATTATTCAGGATACTCAATCATAAATCATATAATTCACTGGGCTGAGCCTCTGATCTTTACATATAATAATAATGTTGTGTGCCTTTCTAGTATTCAAAAGAACTTTAAATTTACATTTAAAAAAAAACCTATATGGGAATGTGGTAGAAGGGAAGTATAGAGAGAAAAGATCTGAGTCTTAAAGGAAGTGAATGAAAAGTAGAGTCAATAGAAGGGCATTCAACAGTTTTGGGGGCATTACACTTTACAACAAAAGTTGTGATAAATAGCCTGGAGCCAAACCACTACAGGATTTGTAAGCTAGGAGCAGGACTTTAAATTGCATTCGAAGGGGGATGGGTAACCAGTGAAGTTGATGGAGGATAGGTGTAATATGAGCTGATTTTTTAGTATGTGTGAGGACCCAAACGATATCCATATCCATATCCTGTTCTATTATGATTAGGGCAATGTTCCATGTACAGTCTACAGTCTACGAGTTCATTGTCAATCATTGTCAAAACACAACTAAAAGCACACGCTTAGCATCCACACGTGTTGCCTTCTAGCAGGACAGACGTAAAAAATGAACGAACAAAGGACATTCCTGCAGAAAATGGCAACACCATCAGTTTCACGTTCTACGTTGTTAGATTTAATTGCTAGATGTGGATCATGCTCACTTGCATGAAGCTCTTTGTCCAACAGAGCACCTATGGGATGTGGTGGATGGAGAGATTTGCATATTGGGTGTGTAGCCGACAAATCTGCATCAGCTACGTGATGCTCTTACGTCAATAAGGATCAGAGTCTTCAAAGCAAAAGCACGTTACATGACTTTAAAACAGGCTGTAGGATGGATTATAGAAATGTAAATACTATGTACCTGTACAAAACTATTTAAGCTAATGAACGACGCTGGGTTCTCATGATGAAATTTTTAAGAACGTTCCAGCACATGACTTCTAATTTCTATGTAAATATATAGTGCCTTTTCCTGAGCTGGCCTCTAATTCACACTTATTAAAAACAAAAACATGTCAATTAGAAATTCGGGTAACATGATGAACCATCAACAGTTCGATTCAAACTGAGAAAACATGCATCCTTCTTGTTGCCCTGGTAATATTTACAACAAATGGCTTTCCATGCAAACAAAATTGCTGAGTGGATTAAAAGAATAAAAGACTTTTGGCAAATCATTCTTTTGTCCATGCTATGAAATTAATTGGTAAACCAAACTAACAAATGTGTCATATCAGATCTGATATCGTTCCACCAGGTTGTAATGAGAAATTAACACTCTGTATTGGAGTCCATCGCTCCATCAAAAGATCATTCAACAGAAACATGAAAACCATTTATATCATTTATATTAATTCATTCATTCATTCATGGTCTTATCCAATTCACCCCAAACAAGGTCGTGTGAGAGCGAGAGCTGGTGCCTAGCCAGTGACACAGGGTGCAAGGCAGGAACAGCGTCAGGCAAGGTGCCAATCCATCACAAGGCGTGCACACACACACACACTAAAGGGCACTTTGGAAACACCAATTAACCCTGGATAGGGCTCGAACCAGGGATCTCGGAGACGTAAAGCAACATTGCTAACCACCGCAGCACCGTGCCATCCCAAACAGCATTTTGTCCCAAACAGAGTAAAAGAATTTCAATCTAAACTAAGTGGTGCATTATTATCATAATAGCAGAATACAATCCGTTAAGTCGTTAATGACTTAACATATTATTTAGTACTGTGATATGAACTGTGGAACACAACCTACAATCACCAGCTAACTATACTTAGTTCACTACCGGGTTGGACCTCCTTCTGTCT
This sequence comes from Parotocinclus spilosoma, assembly GCA_033117975.1. NCBI lineage: Eukaryota > Metazoa > Chordata > Actinopteri > Siluriformes > Loricariidae > Parotocinclus > Parotocinclus spilosoma. The sequence continues at coordinate 9,090 of JAVSBV010114894.1, forward strand.
TCAGAAATGCATTATTAGTAACATAGATTAAACAAAGTGCTGAGAACATTCCTAAAGAGATTTAAGTCTATATTGATTTAATAGCTTCCTGCAGGTGCTGCTGATTTTTTTATGCATGTAGATTCAAATACAGTCGATTCCAGTTAATAGGACCACCGGTTAATGGGACCAGCTGCTTATTCGGACCAAATCCTAAAGTACCGAAACAAATCCTATTATATACGTGTAATGTTATTCGCTTATTTGGACCAAAATTCTGCTTAATCGGACCAAAGAACGTGTACAGTATGTAATATCCGTGAAGAAACTCTTTGTCTCTGGCATCACTAGCCGAAAACTCCTGAGTTTCTCCCCAGCCCTCTGCCTAACATTTACATTTACTTCAAAAAAGAAGCCACAAGTCTCCACTTAGCCACAGCAAAAGCGTGTCAGCTCACACTGCAGCTCACTTGACATTTTCTTTATGGGACTAGTCTCTGTAATCCCAGTAGTTAGTCAGTTTCTGAAATACTTAGTTTAACGTTTAAAGTCACAAACCTCACCTTTCTTCCCCCATTCTGAACTTCAGCAGGTCATCTTGACCATGTTTCTATATCTAAATGCTTTGAGGTGCTGTTATTTTATCGGCTGATTATAGATATTTGCGCCATCAACCGGTATAACCAATATGTATGTGAAGAACCACTCCAAACACACGTTTTACCTGTACTAAATAAAGCCTTGCAAATTAGAAACCAAGAAAACGTAACAAAAAACATTGGTGTTTATTTCCAGCTGTTAGGTTATTAGCAAGGATGGCTCGCTGCCATCAGAACAGTCAAAAAACGTACATCTTTTATATTGTAACAGCCATTAATGTGAGCAGTTACACTGTGCTCGAGTATAAAAATCCCAGATTTAGGAGCCGAGATAAAAGCTACATAAACAGACCTACCGCCAAGATAGCTGGCGTTACCTATGGCTGCGTTCCAAACCGCATTCAACTACACGACACAGTACGTCCGATCAGTAATGTATCAGTGCTTACAATGCATTCTAATAAGTAAGGTAGTATGCGGTTTGAGACGCAGCCTGTCATGTTTACTGCCGGGCCTGCTATTTATTTGGTTAGCAACACAGTAAACGAAACGGATTTAAACATGAATATAAAACTGAAGTGTTAATCAAAATAAGCATTTTCAAATCTAGAATAGTAGCCATAGACCGAATAAGTATTCACTTAATTTGTCAGTCCAGTGTCAAGCATTATCACTGAACTGAGCTCGGTTGTTTTGTTTATGTTAGCTGGTTAGCCTGTTAGCTTAGCCAGCGGATCAAATGGATGTTCCTGGGTAGTTGGGGGTCTATGTCTACATGTTTAATGGACACTTACTGGGTCTTGGGCGGGATCGCTGTGGACTCATGTCGATGCTCAGGTCGATTCTTCTCCGAGCTTCTTTATTCTCCTGCTTCAGCTTCTCCTCGATCCGGGACAGCCTCTGTTCCAGCGACGACATCTTGGAAAAACTCAGCTCCATCGGAGCGTTAAGATCTTTAACACACGTACTCAACTACCCTAGTGGCGGATCTCAGTAATGCAACAGCACTGTGCACGTATAGCACTGTACACCTCAATTTCGATTAATTAACTATTCTTTTGTTTTGGTATGTTATTCACAAGATTGTACTGTAAATATGTTCAACTATTAAAGCTGGGCCCGTTTTTTTTTTTTACTAAGGTAAAGGTGTTTATTTATTGTGATTTAACTGAATTGAAATCACAGCACACATCACCTGAAATAAAAATGTCCCACCAAAAAGGTCACATTTTAGTTTAAGTATAAAAGTAAGTTCCCTAAAAAGTGGAAAATCAATTAATTAAAACAACATGTATTATATATAATGTATTATTTATAATGCAAATATTTCAAATGTTGCCACATGCAATTTTAGCGAGGTGTTTAAACCCAATGATTTCCACAATAGTTACAGGAACCATATCCTTTGCAATGCATTTGGAAAGACATTTGTTATATTTCTAAATGTAATAAAAAGCGATTTAAATAAAACTAACATAATTGACAGGGAAAAGATTATGCCAGTTTAAAGTTCTGAATGTTCTAATGTTTTGATTTTGCTTCATTACCCAGGCCTACCACGCAGACTAATGGAGATTGCTAGCCAGTGCCTTTCATTCAGCATCAATGTCTGACCTCTCAACACTTCTCTGGATGAGCTGAAAAAAAAAGACTACAGACGCAAAATCTTGTAGACAGCCTTCCTGGAAGACTGGAAGTTTTATAGCCACATAGGGGGGACATGTCCACCTTAATGCCTGTGGCTATAGAATAGGGTGTCATAAATGCTCCTGTAGGTGTAATGTATGGGTGTCCCAATACTTTTATCAATACTACTCACAAAATAAAGGGATACTTCAAAATTAAATATCTTATAATGACTAATCCCCTAATATTTTTGTGAGCAGTGTATATAGTGAGTGTACATTCGTGGCCAACAGTGTTGACAATAGTACATATTTTGGTTTTCATCATGTTTGGTGTATCAGATTTGTATCAGGTGGCAATTTGTATTAACTCTAGATTGTGAAAAGTGATCAGATGAACTGCAATTAATTGCAAAGTCATTCCCTGCCATGGAAATGACGTTTTCATAAAAATTACTGCATTCCAGCCCTAATAAATGGCCAGCTAACATGATTTCAGTGATGATCTCGATAGCTCGGGAGAAAATGTTAATGAGGACAAAACAGCTGATATCACTCTGCCATGCTGATCAGAAGAGCAGACTGGTTGCTTTAAATAGGTAGTGGTGCTTTTAAGTTTTCTTCTGTTAAACATGGTTAACTCCAAGGAAACATGTGCAGTCATCATTGCATTGCATCAAAAGGGTTTCACAGGCAAAGACATTGCTGCTTGTACGACAGCAAGTTCCTGTTTAACCACTTATCGGTTCAGAAAACATCAAAGACAGACTGACATTCTGCAGGAAGTATATGGGTTGAACTAAAGTAGACTGGGTTAAGGTTGTTCTCTGAATAAAATTCAGACTGTTTGGGACGTCAGGAAAAAAATATTGAACAGAGAAGAAATGGTGAGAACTACATGTGTCATCCCAACAGTAAAGCATCCTGACACAATTTATGTGTGGGGTTGCTTCTCATCCAGGGTAGTGTGTTGGCTCAATTTTGCCTAATAGCACTACCATGAATAAAGAAACGGAATCAAAACATCCTCCAAGACCAACTTCTCCCTATGATCAACAAGCAATTTAGAAATGAAAAGTGAATTTTCTAGCCTGATGGGGCACCATGTCACAAGGCAAAAGTGATAACCAAGTGGCTCGGTGAACACAGCATTGGCTCCATGGCTAGGAAACTTCCCATATCTCAATACTGTTAAGAATCTTAGACTCAGACAGACTTTATTGTCATTCAAATTTACACAGTACAGTGTGCATAAGAACGAGATTTCGTTTCTATGGCTCGACAATCTAAAAATTCCAAAAATGTAAAATGTAAGGTGTCAATGTTGTGTGCAAAATGTATAGTAAAGTGACTGACCTGTGGTCAATCTTCAAAAAGAGATGGACAAACAAACAACCAGAAACTGTGATCAACTCCAAGCACTGATTAAGCAAGAATGGATTGACATCATGCAAGATTTGGCCAGGAGCCAATAACTAGTATGACCAGGTGAATTGCATAAGTCTTAAAAAATAAGGCTTAACACTGTAAATATGAAGTCTTTGCTCAAACTAGATGTATTTGTTAATCAAATTTTAAACATGTATGGAATGCTTATAATTGTTCATTACACCACTTCGATGTCTAACAAAAGGTTGTAAAATGGGTCAGCAAACTCTGTGAAACCAAAATTATTGTCATTCTCAAAGCTTATAGCCATGACTGTATAAACATATACTGTGTGTATATATACACATTATGCAGATATAGACATTTATTGATTCATTGTAAATTTTATCAGGTGGTCCAAGCAGTTAGCGCAGTAGCCACACAGCCCCAGAGATCCCTGTTTCTATCCTGATCTTAACCTGTGTGAAGTTTGCACATCTATATATTGGTATTATTTGCATCATGGATCATTCTTAGTGCTGCAGTGACACTGACGTGGTGGGGTGTTAGTGTGCATTGTGCTGGTATGAGTGGATCTAAGAATCAGCACTGGACTGAGAATGATCTACCAACCAAAAATATCCAAACAGTAGTTATACTGCAGGTATCATTCTGTGAGTACTGATGAAGGATTAGATGATGACTCAGCCCAACAGGTGAAAATCTAAATCTCCAGCCACACTACTGTCTCTAACATCTAACGTCTACAAGGAGGACCAACACATAAAGTAAAAGTGTTAAACAGAGTTAACAATGGGAGGCCACAGTGTTCAAAACCTACAACTGCACTGCTGTTTCTGATCCACTTACACCAGTTCAGCTCAAACTAGGACAGCACGACTGTGCCAGTGTCGCTACAATACTGAGAATAGTCCACCAATTCGTAATTGTAGAACTACAAATTGCACATACAGTGCATGGTAAGTGGATATAAAAAACAATGAATGTGTTCCGATGCCATCACTCAGCAAAGCAAACCACTATCTTCCACCGCTCCAAGGTTCAGTTCTGATACTGCACATTATAGGCACCTGTGATGGTGTGCAGGGGTTATCATGGCAAACACTCTGACCAGTTTCCAACTAGGCAGCCCCATATTCAGCAGGGGGGCTGCACTGTGAGTTGTGACACATTCCTCTTGTAGGCAACATTTCTGTGAATTGTGTCCAGTAGCTCTTTTGTCCACTCAGACCACACAGACCCAGCCTTCTGGCCATTAAGATTTGACAGCTTTTTGTAATCACTTAAGGTCTTTAATCTTAAGAATTCTCCCATATCTCTGTTCAACTATAAGAACTGTTGAAAAATTGTTCAGTTATTGTCAAGGTAGGGTATCTATAGTTACAAATATACAAACAAGTGCCTGGGAATTATATGTTACTATATACGGCTCACAAATGATAGCATCACACAGTTGCTGCAGATTTATCGGCTGTCCGTTCTACCAAATCTCAAAGGTGCTTGACTGGATTGAGGTCTAGTGACTATGGAGGCTATATGAGTACAGTACATGTCAGAAACTAGCTTTGTGACATAGGTACACTGTGATCATAAATGAATGGACATGGTCAGCAACAATACTCAAGTACATAAAGGTTGTCTGCTTTCATCTGATTTATGCCAAATTCTAACCCTACCATGCAAATGCTGCATCAGAAAGACTCATCAGACATGGCAAGTCTTCTAGTGTCTAATTTTGGTAAGACTAATTGCGAATTGTTGCCTTGGCGGCCTGTTCTTAGCTTCCAGGAGCTGTCACCCGGATTTGTCTGCTGCTGCTGTAGCCCATCTGCTTCATGGTTACAGTCAGAGTTGTTCTTCTGCACACCTAAGTTGTTACAAGTGGTTATTTGAGTTACCATGGCATTGTCCATAGAAATATACAGCTAAAAAACTACGAGATACTTCTAAATGAAATATCCCATAATGAAAATGTAAATAAAATATTTCTTTTGTGAGCAGTGTAGTATTATACCAGATGCAAATACATTAAACCATATTTCAGAGACAAAATATCACTTGTTTGCTGGAATGTGAGGAAAAAATCATAAAGTGGTTTTCTAAAAAGTAGTCTACCATCAAAGTCGATATTCCCACTTTTAACCACCTAAATTGCTAAAGACAGAAACACCACAAGAAAGGAACAACAAATCTTTATAAATAAGAGCTCATCTTAAAGTTGTTGTGTAATAATTATACAGTGGATACACAGGTTACAAAACCAACTTAGTTGCCATAAAAAGAAAGCAGAGTTTCTAATGCACAGATAATAAGTTTGGAGTATTGAGAATTGTGCTACAAAGTTTATCACAGTGTACTTCTGTTTGCGTGCTATGCAAAAGGGAAATGCGCTATACAAGTCAGGGATTTAAAGCAAAAAAAGGGCTAAAACACAGGGTCAAAAATTGCTACATGTTTTCTACTAAAACAATAAAGTAAAAACTCATCCTTCATAAAAACACAAATTTTTGCATCTGCATTGTTTAAAAAATAAAAAAGCAGCCGGTCGAACATCAGTTTCTTCTAAAGGATGCACAAATACCAGTACTAAGTATCAGTATCAAAATACAGATATTATACTAGGACACAATTTGTGCTAAACCATGCCAGTGATATCAGTAAGGAGTACTGGCTGATACTCTAAGCTCTGATATTAATATAGATTTATACATTCTTAGTTTGCAGACTGCTACTGACTACATATTTGGACCCAGCTCAGCCTTTATCTAGGATTTAATTCTTCAGATTTGAATGTAAACGAATGGAGGAAAGATCAAGATCAAGATGTGCATGCCATAAGGATATAAAGGTATAGATGGCTCTGTAGCCAAGTAGCCGATTCCGATTTACTGTTGCATTTTAAATGTATTTGAAATGTTTTCAACATATTTTTCAGTGGTTCAAATTGTCATTTTTATTTGCCCTGCATCATATGTAGCATGCTCCTCAACTGCTTCGCATGCATTTACATCATTAAATTGTTCTTATATAATTTGTTTGCACTCGTATCAAATTTTATCTATACAGTCTATGCACAGCTGTATGACAGTCTGATCTCGGTCCACATACTGTATGTTGCACTGATTTTAGCCATATAACATATAAATGGCATTTTATATAAACAGCTTAATTACAATAGAACACTATTTGATGTATTCTATTTCAAATAAATAATTAAACCATCATTGTAAATATAATGACTGCTTGATTTTAATAGAGGACATCAAATAATGTTTTACCATACGTAATTAGTTTTTTATAGAATGTCACATATGTTGTTTTTCCATTGCAAAAGCTTTTGTATTTTTAAAGCGTTTCACTTATTCTGACTTATTTAATTCCAGGGGATGGACTGCCATCGGGGTAAATTATTTTAAAAAATATTCTAAAAGTTTTTAATGTTCTTGTTTATACGTTTTAACCTCACTTTGCCAGTCAGGATTGCAAAGGGTGTGATTGGGACACTAGCGGCTCACAGGACTAAGTAGGGTTTACTGTTGCAGCACTGCAGGATGATCACCTTGACAAACCTCTCCTCTATCAGACAGCGTGAATTCTGTCTGCACGAGTTCCAGATTAGACCGATTCGATCGAACTTACCTAAAAGAACATGAAATGAGTCAATCGTTTTATAAGATCACTGATAAATACTGTGTACTGTGTGCATGTAATGGTGGGAATACCCTCATGTTACCATACATTAAAAAGTCCTAACACAAATGCAGTACAGGATAGGAATTGAGCATTTAAATGTGGTAGTGTGACCAGATCAGAACTGAACATTTCAGAATCGTCACAACTTCCTGTTTTGGACTGTAATGGTTGTAATTCTACGTATTGTTTTTTTCTGGCATAAAACAAATCTGTCAATTCACCTTGCCTTACCATTAGGATCAAAATTCTTTTTCTTCATATTTGTTACGTCACACCACTTCACTCACTTATTTTCAGTTTCAGGTTCAGTTCCTTTGACTAACAAGCTTAAAAGAGAGCCTAAATCTTAAGACTAAAAAGGACAATGTATAAAGTTAAGGCATTTTCATTCACTTGTAACATTGATGTAACATTCTAGAAGGTTAAATAGCACTAGGTTCAAACAGAGAAAAAAATGGTCATCACCTTAGATTTGAGTTAACAATTAACTCAAGGTAAACCTTTGGTAGAAGTAGGAAATCATGGACCTTAAACTGTTCTCTTCTCCCAAAATACAAGCATGCATGACATGATTGACAAGCCAGCAGAAATGCCTTTTTGTCCTTGTCTGGATGTTGGTGCTCATTGACAGAGACTGGCGTATTGACCAAAGTTTGCCCTCTGTGCAGATAGTGTACTGACTACTGGCTACCAGATTAGGAAGAGAAGAATTCTGACCTACTGTTGACCTCACCAGTACTAAGGTGGAAAAAGGTGGAATGTCTGCCTTTGACCTGAATATATTGTTTGAATTGGGCAGTGGTAGTTCACTGGTAAAAAATCAAAGAACTGAGAAAGAGATATTTTTGTGATCTTGAACCAGTCCCTGTTGTGGATTTGATTCAGTCTCACTTGTCACTCTGGATAAATGCACCTGTAGCATGACTATATGTAAATACACCATGTTATCCAAAACCTAGAGTAACGTCGCCTGCTGTGACTGATGAGTTTATTTTCTTGATCAGTTCCTCCTCGCTTGTGTATTTCTTGTTCCATCACAGTGCAACGTTTCCGTACATTCAGTCTTCCAAACCTCAATACGGCATCGTAACCCAGGACAGGGGTCCTTCATTTTTCATTCATCCTTCATGTCACAGTGTAGTGGTTATGACAGTCCTCACAGTGGAAACAAATAAATGCTCCTAAATGATTCCTGTGTGGCCTATAAAATCCTTAGGACATTGAGGTGAGTTCAGCAGAGGTCAGAGACATAGTCAAAGTCACGGAAGCTCTCCTGGTCTTTAACCGAGAGTACACGGGGTTCTCGGGGCGGCGTCAGGATGGGTGCCTCTGTAGTGAACTCGTCGTCAAAGTTACTCACGTCCTCTTTGTCTCCAATAACGGGAACAAATGGTGGAGGAAGTCTGCGAGCGAGAAGAGCCTCCCAGTCCATATTCTAATAGAAGAAAACACAGCTCATATAAGAAGAAACATTCACATAGCAGACCTCTTTCATTTTGGTGCAGTATGCCATAAAATGGCAAACAGCCATTAATCTCTAAACGCCAGCAGAGAAAGTAGAATGGAAGGAACTTATTGACTTTCAACATGGCTCTGTCACAGAAATACAGGCTGCACTATCTACAACTAACTGAAGGAACCAAGAACTTTCAGAAAAACTAATTTAACAAGATGGCTATAATAGCATTGCCCATTACAGCCTAGTCAACACCACCTGCTAACTTTCTTTACTAATGAAGAAGTTTCCATTAAAAAGTTTCTGTATGAATTTTTATATCTCATTTATAATTCTTGGGCAGAAAGATAATTGGAATTGGTCCATCATAGGTTTACAAACATCCGAATCTGAATCAGCCAACAAAACAGCAATCAGTGCATCTCTATTTAAAATGAAACCCTCTTACTCACCCTGAAGAAGGGCTGCTTCTTGACTTCTTCAGCATCTTTCTCCCCAGATCCCAGTCTCCTCTCTGGGTTTCTTCTCAACAGCTGTCACCCAAAAATAAAACTTTAAAAAAGTTCTTGCTTGCATGCTGCAAAATTCTACAATGCTTTATTTTACTTTCATTCTTACAGGTAAGTTGTAAACAATTTATTCGCCATAGTCCAAATCATGGTCAGTGTTGGTCTGTGTGACTGTATTGGAAACTCACCCTCCTCATAATGCCGATAGCCTCTGACGAAAGGAATCGTGGATAACGGACTTCATCATTCACTATGCTGTCAAACACCTCCTCTTCATCATCTCCTGGAAATGGAGACTAAAGATACAAAATTAAGATATACTTATATTATTTATATATATATTTATATGCTGCTCACAAAAATTAAGGGATATTTTTGTATCGTTTACACACAGGTTTATTGTAAAAATGCCATTAACATTACAGTAGCCACACAAGTGTGTCATTAATGTGCATAATATCTTACAATCCATAAGTCATTATCAAATTTCTTAAAAATCCCTATAGAGGGTGTCTCAGTATGATGTTTATATAGATTCTTAAGTTAACTGCCAACATTTATCTTATTATTGTGCATCTAACCATATTTGGTGCCTTTCTCCCTCACCTCTCCAACAAGCATCTCATAGATTAGGACACCAAGGCCCCACCAGTCCACTGCCCGTGTGTAAGATGTGTCTGTCAGAACCTCTGGGGCCAAAAACTCAGGGGTACCACAGAATGTACTCGTCCTATCGCCAAAGCCCATACCTGAAGAGAAAGGCAATATTGTATATTACAAATTTTAATGTCACATGTTCTGCTCCAACCTGTCTTAAGTATTAAACAAAACCAATATATATATATAACCAATATATATATAACCAATATATATATATATATATATTACAAAATGCAAATCTAATGGGGAAACAGAAAAGGAGGTGCAGGTTTTAATGCTACCTCCCTGAAATTAGTTTTTACAGTATGGGATGTCTGGTTACACTACACCAGTGGTTCTCAAACTTCTTTCTGCTGTGCCCCCCTTACATAGAGGACTATATTTTTGAGCCCCACACTCACTTACATGCGTATGCCCCATACTTAAACATACATGTACACTTTGTTTCCATACTTCACTGGAATTTAATTTAAATAGAGATACACCAACTGCAATTTTCTTGGCTAATTGTGTTTTCCAATATTTTTAAATATATTACTCTGATTCTAATTTTCCTTCTGTCTAAAAATGATAAATGACAACATTTCTTAAAGAAAGACAGCAGAAGCTGTAGGTTTGTACCTGGCTCTATTTTCTCACTAGCTTTAGGTTTGTGGCATTAGTCACACAAATATCAATCGCTGCAAACTTGCTCAAAGTACTTTATTACATCCTTGATATGAGCATTTCACCAGTTAGTGCAATGGTAAAAGTACAGGCAAAGTTGCTGAATTGCAATTGCACTTTTACACACAAGAGGGTATCTACTGGGACTTGGAAACAATCACGGGCATTAACTGTTTAAGTTTAAAGGTCCTTATACACATGAACCAAATTCTGAATATGCATTAGTCAAGGCACTGTGCTCCTTTGTGTCTGTGTGTGTGCGTCTGTGTGTCCCAAGTGTAGCAGTGCGAGCTAAATGCAATTTGTACAAGATGTATTATGTTATATATTATATGAGATATAATATATTATTTCAGATTAAATGGCTGATCACCAGTCACAGGCGATTACATCGAAATCCGTGTTAACCGTCCGATAAATCGTAGCGTTTCTAATTTTAAACACTGTAATTCATACAAAACTTTAACTTCTGATTGATAATTCATTTGCTTTGCTGCACCCCCCTGAAATACCTCCAGGCCTCCCACTTTGTAAACAACTCCATTACATTGGGACACACTCACTCAGGATGAGAATTTCCAGGATCATTTGTAGCTCATCATTTGTCCTGGTGGCTTTGGAAATGTGGTGAAAAATTAGATACCAGGATTTGAGTATATACAGTTACTGAATACAGCCAGTCAAATGGAGGGACATGGGTAGCATGGTAGTTAATATACTGTACTATGGACCAGAAGGTCCAGGGTTCCAAACCAACCTCCACCGAGCAGACACTGTTGGGTCCTTAAGCATGGCTCTTACGGCCAGACTTTTTATTGCTTGTTTCATGGATCCGTCGACAATCATATTTGAAGAATACAAAATATACACTACCGTTCAAAAGTTTGGGGTCACTTAGAAATTTCCTTATTTTTGAAAGAAAAGCACAGTTTTTTTC
>JAVSBV010114913.1:0-35373 GCA_033117975.1 Parotocinclus spilosoma
AGCATCCAGATGGGTATGCAGGAGAGAGCGGAAACAACCATGGCAGAAGTCAACAATGACTAGGTGCTTATCAGTCTAGGCTTAACAATCTAAACTGGGATTAAAAGCTGACAGTGAGATTAAACTTGGATTTTTGGAAACCTACTTACACAGAAGTAATAATCCCATGACAGGTCTACCATGGTCCAATATGTATAGTATCAGTGATGTGCAGTCAGTATTTTTTAGAAATCCAGATGGTGTAAAACTTAGATAAGGCAGATGATAAACAGATGAACAAACACAGGAGACCAAAAAATCAATCATGGAACATTGCCGACAGGGAGTCAACCATCAGACATGCAAACAGAACTGGACTCAACCCAAAACTGACATTGATCGTCAGGTATCCGGTATCTCAGACAATGAAGAGTCCTGGCAGCAAGACCCATTCCCAGCATCACACACCCTGAAATAAACCTCCCTATGAACAAGCTCTGTCTACTGGATTACATGATTGCGTGGGCAGCACAGTGGCTCGGTGGGTAGCACTGCCGCCTCACAGCACGAAGGTCTTGGATTCAGTCCCAAGAGGGAGCAGTCTGGGTCCTGCCTTTGAGGAGTCTGCATGTCTGGGTCACTTTACTCCAGATACTCTCACAGTCCACAGACAGACGTGTTAGGTTAAAAGGTTACACTAAATTGGCACTTGGCACTTCAGGTTATGACTTGCCTTGAACTGGATTACGTTGGTTAATACTGGCTTGGTCTTCAATTCCCTATCTGCTGGGTCCCAGATCAGACTTGAGTTCCAGTGTCCTCAGTTTATTTCTGTATGTCAGGGTTTCCAAATCATGTGTCATAAAGCTTGCCAGTCAGTCAGAAGCACAACTGTGCATCTAAAATAAGCCTGTGAATAATATATTAAGTGATTTAACACTAAAGTGGGGCTCAGTAGGTAGCACTGTTGTCCCACAGCAAAAAGATCCTGGGTTCAGTACCAGTCAGAGCAGTCCAGGTCCTTTCTGTGCTTACTCCAGGTTTCCTCCCACAGTACAACAGCATGCAAGGTTAATTGGTGTCTCTAAAGTCCCTAGTGCGTGAGTCTATGTGACCTACGATGGATTGGCTTCTGGTCTAGCGGATGAAAAAGTAAGAACACTAAAGGCAATACTCTGCCATGGATGAAAAATTAGATTTTTAACTTAAGTGCATTCATTTTGTTGTGCTAGTATAACTGTTACCTGTGCATTAATGGCTCATATAACCTTCTGTGTGGAAAACTAAAAGAAAGGCTCTGACTGAAAGCTTTCGCCACTCAAGCTTTTAAAACGAAGCTGGAGCATTATGGGAAAATGTATTGCCAGTAGTGAAATTTGCTTGGTGTGTCTTTTAGTTCTGCACGACAATCCAAGAGGTTCAGAGTTCTTCTGGTTAAAGGAGAATAGGTCCATGGGAACTCAACAGACCAGACATGTAACAAAAACAAACCGTGTGTAGGAACAAGTTAGCGTTAAATAATGAAATGGAAACTGCGTGTATATTAATCCTTTCTCTAAGTAGACAGAAGTTCATACAACACAAATTAAATCAGACACGTTCTGACATCAGAATGTGATTTGTATACATTTGTAATAGGGGTGTAACTTTACACAAGTCAAGGTTTGGTCCAGTGAATGAAGATATGCCAACCATGACATTTCTTTTCATTTATTAAGAATTCAACTTGGAAACATACAGAATAAGCTTCTACAAACAGTTTTAAACTGGTCATAACTAATTAACTTAGCAATGGCTAAAAAGGGGCATCATTAGACCCAAATTTTGCTGTGCCCAACTAAAATTAGGGGTTTTAAAAGAAAACTTAATATCCTGGATTGCTGCGGACATTCCAAACAAATTCCCTACAGATGCTACATTTCCCACAATACACCAGCATCTTTCCAAAAGCTTGAGAGGTTATTGATTTGAGGCCAGAAAGTCAGACACAATAACAATGATAGTATGTTTAATTCACTAAATTAATTACAACAAATTATTGTTCTTCATTTGTCATCCACAGTAAAGGAACACCCACTGTAGCATTCACTTAATCTAATGATTCAAAAGGCGCAGGACACAGGGTAAGTCATGGACCTTTTGGCAAAGGCTGCCAAAACCATTGTTGAGGTTTCTTTGTCGGTAGCAGTTATTTGGATGATCACTACGGGACTTATCGTCCACAGTTCTCATTTCTTTGAATTTGGCTATGAGAGATGTAACAGTGCTGTGTGAAATTGTTGGTATTTCTGGGTGTCGGGCTTTCTGGGATGTCTGCAGCTATGATACGACAGCTGCATTATCAGAAACATAAATTCCATCTTCAGTTACCTGTGACGAACAACAAAAGTTAATAACTTTTGGACCACAAGCGATATTTCAAATCTGCTTGTGGCAATGAATTTTTGAGACAATTCTTATAGTCTTTGATGCTACATGACAAGCTTTCCACTGGAAAAAGTTACCCTCGATCCAATATGATAGCTTTCAAGAGCCATGTTCCACACATTGCCTTATGGATAGGCCCGCTCACTCATTACTAGCTAGACTATTCAGATGTTAATTTCACTCTTGTTTCTGAAATAAAAGGGTGTCCTTTGTCTTTTGACTCTGTATTCAGTGTATTAGATAGTCTAGAAATGCTGATGCTAGGCATTATGTTTAAAATGTACTGTTGTAGTCAATAAACTAGTAATCATGCTCCATCTACTACCAGTAACATCCTCAATTTTAGTTCAACGATGCTAGCACACATGTTTTATCCACACATCTTGGCTCACTATTACTATAGTTCTCTAGCTGTCTGGAAAACCTAAACAACAGGAAAGCCGAAAGGTACAAGAGGGTCCTTAAGCTCTGATCGGCCTAATCTCTAATAGCCACTATTAACTAATTTAATTGTTAAGTTACAGCACAGTTGTGATATGATATACAAGACATATTACATTTTTTGTTCTAAACATAAAAATGTAAACAATACAGCACTGTTTGTTGATGGTAAGAGCATACAGCGTTTTCAACTTGTGAATGACCGATCAGTCTCATATAACCTTGAACAGCACAGCGATTTGACTAATTTAGATTTATAATTTATTTCATGCATGTACAGACTTTGTGGGTTTGCTTATGAGACCAGACGCATGCTAATGATGACAAAGTGTTAGATTTGGTTGTGTTTTGAGTGCAGCTTAGTTAATCAAACAGTCTCTTTCTATAGAGTGCAATATTTAAGAAGAAGTAGGGATACTAATAAGGTAGCATGGATCTATTTTGGACACAGTCATGCCTTGGAAGGCATTTAGAGCATTTTCTTTGCAATACTGAACAACTCTAAAAATGTTAAGAACAACAAAGATGTTTAAAACAGCATCGCCCTGTTGAATAGGTTACATTTGACAAAGCTAAGGAAGGCAAAGAGGTTAAAGCTAAAGCTAGTGAGAGACAGAGCCAGGCACAAGCCAGCACCCAATGTTATCTTTCTTCAGCAATAAATACGTTTTCATTAAAAGAAAAGTTAAACAAAAATGTTTCTATATGATGTCACTTATTCATTGCTCACAAAAATTGGGGGATATTTAAAAATAAATGTGAAGCAATTAAAAAGAACCATTTGGTTTTGCTTTATTAAATAAGATCATCAGAAAAGCAAATGAAAAATCAAAAAAGTTGTTTTATTCCACAAATTATATGCAAACTCAATTATGGTGATTGAGTAGCAAGTGACATAATCATGGGGATGAACAAAAGCATTCTCAACCAAACTGGATGAGAGTGCCACACCTTGACTGTTCAGTAGGGTGTATGATCACCCAAGACTGTAAAACCACACTGTCAGTGATGGGGCATAAACAGGATCGGATTGTCCAGCAGTTCTTGTGGGATCGTCTTCATATTCATTTTGAAATATTCCCTATTTTTTGTGAGCAGACAGTAAGAAAACTGTAATAGGCCAACGTTGTAATAGGCTAGTCAATTATTAAAAACTCGGCAATATTGATTGGTCAAGGAAATTGCAGTTGGTGCAATAATGTGTGGTCAAAACTAGGACATATTTAGATCTACTATAGTTAGATCACAATGCACTGTTCCACTATAACACAACAAATACGAACCACTACACCACTAATTTGCATAAACAATTACTTTTGCTCATTAGAGTAATTTTGCACATAAAGTTGGACAATCTTGTGAGGTGTTGTTGCACATCTGGGAAAAGAAACGAGATAGAGTTCGTGCTCAGGTCGTTTTGCACTCTGTGTTTAGTGAATGAGAGAGTGAGGCTCAGCGTTTGAAGTGCAGGTGTGTCGCGCTGTAAATCCCAAACCTAAATACAAACATGGAAAGTGAAAGAGTGCCAAACCTTCTGATTCTCGCCCACAGAAGTGGAACGGAGCCCTCTGATTATCTGCTAAAAGTGCACATCATCTTACACACCAACACTTCACACACACCGAGCCAGGCTTTGATGTTCACTTAACAGTTCGCTTAAGAGTGTACAGATAAATAGCGCAGGTTGGAGTCATCAGGCAACCTTCTAGAATTTCATAAACAAACCTTCAGTAGAGAACATGCATGGGGTGGGTTGTAGGGGCTTAAAGGATGATTTGGGAAACTCAGACCTTATTGAGTTCCAAACTGACAATGGAAGCAGTACAGCATATGAGAAGGTTTGGGAATCAGGTTCTCATGACAGGTGTACAAATGTTCACCACTGGAGTGGGGTAAAGCACCGAGCTCCTGTAGCTGTCAGCATACAAATCTGAGTTTTATAAACAAACTCTACTATACAGTAGTCACTCCATTTCCACACTCAAATTAAATCATATTTATCTGGTTCAGAAACACATGTATTCATGCACTGATGCTAAGATCTTGCTATTGCATGTCTATGAAATGTGGAGAGAGGACTGATGGAGACTCGAAGAGAACATGCATACTCAAAGCCAGGACTTGCACCTATTTTCTGAAACTGTGAGGCAACAGTGCTAGCCACTGTGCCACCGTGCCATCCTATCTACCATATGAGTCAATTGTAATGAATAATACATCAAATCAAAGAAAGTTGGAACACTATGAAAATTGCAAATATAAAATAAACACAGTATTTCATTTACTTTCGTTTTGATTAAATTTAACCAATATATTTCACGTTTTGTCTGGTTGATTTCATTTTTTTGTTAATAAACATCCATTTCTGTATTTTAAGTCTGCAACGTGTACAAAAATTGAGACTGTGAAGCATTTACCACTTTATACAATTGCCATTCCTTTTCCCAACCCTTAAAATATATTTTGGCTTTAAGTACTTCAAGCAATTTACTGTTTCAAGTGCTTTTGTTCCATTTTTGTGAAAAATATTCTCTGCTGGGTTTGTTGAGGACTGCAGGCAGACCAGTCCAGTACTTGTATCCTCTTTATGTTTGCAGCATGTATTTTTGCATTGCCTTTTTAAAAAAATGCATGGACATTACTGAAAAAGATGATGGCTTAAAAGCAGCATGTGTTGCTCTAAAATCTTAGTGTACTTTTCTGCATTAATGCTGCCGTTGCCAAGGGTACTAACACAGCCCCATACTATGACAGACTCTGGCTTCTAAACTTTTAATAGGACTGATAACAGTCTGGATGGTCCTTTTTGTCTTTGGTTCAGAGCTTACTGAACCCATTTCTAATAAAAACATTTGCAATACTAATTTGTTTTGACTACAACACAAGTTCCACTGTGTGTATCAGAGCCTAGAGAAGTTGATAGCACTTCTGGACATGGCTAACATGAGGAATCTTTTTAGCACAATAAAGTTTTAAGTGGCATTTGTAAATGTGACTCTGTATTGTAGTGCTTGACAAAGGTTTGACAAAGTAATCCCTTGTACATGTGTTTATATGAGTCATTGCTGAATGATAGTTCTTGATAAAGTGCCATCTGAGGGATAAGAGACCATGGGTTTTCAGTTTGGCTGAACACTTTCCATTTATGCTGAAATTGCTTCAGATTCCTTGAATCATTTCTCATATTACTATATCATATTATATAACATATTATGTACTGTAGAGGGAGAAATAATACCTTATGTACTGCAGAGTACATAGACAGAAATAATCCCTTCCAATGTTTCTATGGGGAACATTCTTAAATAATCACTTTTGCTCGTTAAAGCCTTTTCTAGATGCAACTTTTGTACTAAATCAAGACTTGTTGATATCACCTATTAGAAATCACATCATTTTTGTAATTCTTTTCTTCCTCATTACTAACTCTAATTGCCCCTGTTGCAACAAGTTCCAGGACTGAAATGCAGAATTGGACGTTTATTAACAAATGAATAGAAGTTGACCAGACAAAACATTAAATACTGTCTGGAATTAAATAAAAGTCAAAGTAAATGTAAGGTTTTTTTTATTATTTGCATTTTCCATTCTATACCAAATGTTTCTTATTTGCCATTGTAATTTAGGGGTCAGGCTCAGCTTGCAGTGGTTTCCAGTGATTCCAGAGAATCTTTATGCAAAGGCTTAGAGTTACGTTTCAGAGACAGTTTGGGGAAGGTCCTTTTCTGTTTCAGCATGGCAATGCCACTGTAAGTGCCAATCGTTTGAGTCCTGAGTTTATTTACAGTCTTTAAAATGGACTGAGATTTTTGCTCTTCATTCACTGCTTGCTCTCTTATTCTTTTCCATTTTGACTCCAACTTGTCCTCTGACTACCATTTTATTTGCCCACGTTATCCCCTTTCCTCTTTTCTTTCTCTCTCCTCTCTCATGCAGTGCTTCCCCTCTTGTCTCTCTCTCCCTTTCTCTGAGTGGTTGAGGCACAATTGCAGCAGCGTGAGGTCAGCAGGCATTTATCAGAGTTCTCTAAACAGGAGAAGATGCCGACCAAGCACACACACCCTCATAAGCTCACACACGCCGAGGTCTCCCTCACTACCATTTACAGCCCGGCAGTGTTTACTGCTACAGCCCAGGAGCACACGTGAGTTCTTCTTCACTTTGTTCTTTTCAGATGATAGTGGTTATGATGTTCGGCGAAAAACAGAGGAGTGTCAGCTTTCAGATTTAAAGATGTCCTTAGCTGACACTGATTTTGAAAGGCGTCAGATTTTTTTCTCTCTCTCTCTCTTTCTCTGTCTGTCTGCCTGTCTCTCTTTCTCTCTCTCTCTCTGTCTCTCTCTCTCACACACACATATATCAAGCTAAACCTGAGTTATTTATTTATTTATTTATTTGTGTTGCAGATTGACCTTCCCTTCATATCAGAGATAACCCAGTCCTGAGAGATCAACAGGTCTAGGCACAGCAGGTCTTGGTCAACTGGAACATACTTCTTCAAAATCAGATCAGAGGAACCTGAGGTGGACATGAGGAGGGAGGATTCCTGCAAATGAAACTGGCAATCAGAGTCACAGTCAATGTGACATTCAGAGCCAAGTTCTGTGTAACTGAGGTGCCTGTTGACAGCTGCAACTGGAGGATAATTTAAAGACGTTTAACATTTTCAAACTTTCTTATCCTTAAAAACTCTTGCAAGCTACTGTTGGATGATTGGAACGATGCTTGGATGGGTTGACAGCTATGCTTGAAGAAGCATGTTTGAAGTGAATGGTAAGTCCAAACAAGATGACACGAAGATAGGTCATCAGCCTGATGTCTGAAGTAATTGACAGGACCAATTCATGATATTTTAGCAGCAGCTGAGCTCAATAAGGAGTGTTTGCTTATTTGTGTGGCATTTGGTACAAACCTGACAGTTGGAGAGACTGACGGATACTACTCAACCGGTGGCCAGGGTTGTGATTGAGACCAGCTTCTGAAGTGAGCATAAAGACACATAATTAAGATACTTGGAGTATCCAAGACAGACGATCAGTCTAATATCCAGATTGATATTTGGTGGAAATCAAGCTAACATTTCAAGAGTGACTGGACAACTCCTGAGCTTTCTCTTTCAACACTATGCAGTGTGTGTTTTCCTCCATCAGTGCCTTATGATGCACAAATGGATAGTGGTGTGGAAACGGCCAGACCTGCTGTGTGGGCTTTACTTGCGACTGTTGTTGTGGCTAAGCAGCATGGTTGGAGTCAATGGAGGGATTGGGACCTCCGCTGAACCCTCAGCTCTGTCTGACTGCGCCAAACACGAACGCATCACACGGAACTATGACTACATGGAAGGAGGGGATGTGCGGATTCGCCGGCTCTACAGCCGCACACAGTGGTTCCTTACCATAGATGACAATGGCAACATTAATGGCACACAGGACCCCAACAATGGCTACAGTAAGCACTTTGCATACTCTACACATCTTCAGCTTATTGATTTTTTTTTGGTTTTTATAGAAATGCACACATAAACTCAGTATCACATATTAAACCATTTAAAACCGTACATATACCTAAAATATTGTTGCATAAAGCTGAAATACTGTGAGTCTTTATATCTGGGCACCCTGTTCTGACTGCTATCCAATTTGCCTCCAGCCATACTAAATGGTGAGCAAGCACTCCAAGGGCACTGTCAATAGTATTCATTTTACACTGTTTTTAGTACCGAAGCGTGCAGTTTGGGACAGAGCCGAGTCAGCTTGCTGCACCCTCTAGTGGATGAATAATGAACTTACACGGCCGTGTACATTGGAAGTCCCTCTGGCAGGTGCCTTGCCCACAGTGTTTACTTTTATGCTTTGTGCACCTTGAGTATCAGAATTGTAATATGATTATGGGGGTTCAATAAATCAAGTATGTATCAAAAATGTATCATCTAGATTTTGTAGTTTTGTATCTGCATTTGTCTTAAGTCACAGCAAGGATTCATGCATGCATTGAACACTATATATGCTAGTGGAATGTCATGACATTCACAATATGCAGACATTTAAAAGAACAATGTTATTCTCAAGAATCAGTATCAGTTTCCTTGTGTTTCTCCTGGTGAGGGTTGTGGTGGCAACAGACATCAGCCCAGTCTTGTCTATTCCAATCCCCAGACTCCTCCTGAATGATCCTTCAACATTCCCAAACCAACTGTGAGATTTAATCCCTCTAATGGGTCCTGGGTATACCCTGGATTCTCCTTCCAGAAACTGGAACAGCTCTTTCAGCAGATGACCAGGAGGCATCCTTATAAGATGCCAAAACCATGTCAGCTGCAAAATCAATCCCTTGATCGGGTGAAGCAGTCTCTCTTATTAAGCTTGAATAAATGTATTAACTGAACCTGAGCAGCTAGAATCTGTGTTCACATGCAAACACAGTTATGTCTATATTGACATTTTCCTGGCCCTTCTTGGTCAGGGTAGTAGGCACTCTGATGTATATACCCAGTGAACACAAATGGCCATTCCAGGGCCAGCCGGTATTACCAATGCAACTAAAGTGGATGATTCACAAATGGCCACTCTTCCCTTAATCACAATCAATGTTTCTTGCTTGCAATGTCCATCTCGGCAAGAAGGTGATTCCCAGTCCCGCAGTGGTGGGTTAGGATGTTACCAGTGTGTTTAAAGATCACAGTATTGATCACAATACAGGTGCAGGTACATGTGCAACAACCAGGTATAAACAGCTGTCAAATTAGAGTTGAGTTTTACTGAAGATTTTTTTTTATACTTGCATCATACTTATTCACTCTCTGGGGATGGGGAGGCCTTAACTGACAGCATAAACACGCATACACAAAGGAACACTTCATAGAGATGCCTGTTCACATGACATGTCAAAATAATCTGCTATTATCTAGGGCAACTCCCAAATTGCAAGCCTAGGGTGACAGTGGAAAGAAAAATCTTCCTCTCTTCCTAAATATTACATGGAATAACCCTTGTGAGGAGCAAGACTTAACACGGGACCCAACCTCTTTGGCTGGCTTAGATATATATGTAAGATTGAGCTAAGGTATCCAAGCATAAGTATAAGTTTGTAGTAATAGTTTAAATAAACAGAAACTAAATAAATATGAACATTCAGAGAAAATTTAGAGAAAATGTAATATTAAGAAGAATATTAAAAAAATAGATCATATAAAGCCATAGCATAGACAAGCTCCACATAGTCAGCAGCCAAGACTCAAACTAGGGGCCCTGTATTATCCTTAGTTATCTTTAATTCTGTCCATTTTTAGTAACATGAAAAACAATTTACATGTGGTCCCCATTTAACAATGGTCCAGTTTCTGATTTACGAACCCAATAATACACATAAATATACTCAGCTAAAACCGCTGAAAAAAAAAATTTTGAATTTAGATTTTCCCCAGACAGCCGATGCACAATACAATGATTGATACTAAGATGCTGGGTATCCGGGCTGCAGAGCCCCCAGCCTGCCAGAGGACTAACCATAAAAATAAGCTATTCAAAATTTTATGTGGGTTAAACTGTAGGTAAATACAAGCCTTGTAAGCATGTTAAAGGTATGCTATGCTAACTCCTTGGTTCACGATATATTGAACATACGACAGATATGTTGGAACTATTTGTATACCTATTACCCTGAATATCCTTTTTCGGTTTTGTGAGGTGTCTGGAGACTATCCTCAGCTCACACTTACCACCAATCCATGGTTAAATACATTTAATGGCAAACATTTAGCTCTTGCACTTCTGCGGCACTCCTATTAACAGAACTTAAGCAGCACATTATTGCGTCCTGATCATGTTTTGAATGGAATATTTGATGTTTATGAATATACACAGTATACAGATTACAGTATTAGGATACACTAAGGATGCAGAAGTACAGTCTGTGAATGGGTAACATGAGTTTACTGAAGTTAACCCTGACCAGAGGCCTTTAAAGATCAGTTCTGAGAATTCATTTACACAGCATGCTTAGTCGGGAAAAGAAGCACGCTTGTGTTTGTACAAGGCTGCGTTAGCATGTGTTTGTGTTACTGGTTCCCTGTGTGTGCGGACAGAGGGATGACAGAGCTAAAGCGAAACAGGTGCTGTGCTAGGACAAACATTTCTCAGCAGCCGCAAGAGAAAGAATCTTGATGAAGGAAGCAAATGGCCTTCCAGATCTGTTAGACTGAACTATACTGGACAGCACATGCACACTCGAATGAGCCCCAACACTCAGACGGGCACACAGCTTGTAAAATGACTCTATATTCTGTAACAGACAGCAAAGAACCACTATGTGTGTGTGTTTTTTTTCACACTACAGTAAACACATGTTTAAAAAAAACAATCAGGCCGTAAATCCAAAACAAACAGTACAGTGCTGCGGCAGAGCTACACACATTACTGACACGCAGTCTCATTTTAGACTTTACACGTTTTTTTTCAGTTCTGTAACTAGCACTTTCCTGTAGAGCTCACAGATATTGACCACAACTAAATGCTAGGTTTATGCACTGTGTAAACATCAAGTTACAAACTGCTCTTTTCTACCAAATTTTTAATCTGTGGAGTGGAGTTTGACCATTTTGTATGCATTAGTAAATATCTGATCTTTTAAACCTGCAATGCGTGAGACATTTTCTTTTATACAATGTGATTCTCGGAACGTGGATGATTGTTTCTGTAGGGTGACCAATCCGAACACGGAGCTCATGTGGTTGTAGTCAATTTGAATGCTGTGAAAAATGCTCCTTGCTTCAGTAGATTAGCTATCCCTCAAACGGATGAGAAAACCACTAGATTAAGTGGTAATGCAGATGTAATGATAAGCTTCACATGTTGCTGCCTGTTTGACAGAACCAGTCATTTGTAATACTTCCCTTAGAAGTATTATTTGTAACAGTATATTGTTGCAAAATAAAGAGAAATGTCAGGTTTATTTTATAGCGCTTTACAATTGAGCATTGTCTACTAATTGAGAGCAGCTTTACTAATTTTTATTATCCGCTATTATCTACGTCCAAAGCCCAAAGTGAGCATGCCTAGAGCAATAGTGGAAAGGAAACACTCCCTAATCATTATGCCCAAAATGAACAGACCTAGGGCAACAGTAAAAAGGACCCCCCCCCTCTATACATTATAAGGAAGAAGCCTTGAGCAGTCCAAGACGCAAAAAGGCACCCATCCTCCTTGGTCATCTTAAGATTTATAAGCAAGAATTACATTAAACTATCTAATTGATTTGTTTATAGTAATAGTTTAAATAAACAGATGGTAAATACTATTAGTAGAGTGAAATATTTTAAAATGTATAAAATATAACAATGTGTAGATTAATAAATGAAAGATAATGTAATAATTAATATAGAGGTGATGTAGAGGAATATCCACAACCATCCATGCTATCTGATGTTAACAGTGCCAGTAAACAAATTGGCATGCACTTAACACTGCCAAGAAACAAAACAAAAGCTCTTGCCAAAGAGCTCTATATAAATCAAACTGGTGACTTACATTTACAACATTCACTCTAATATAGGGGGACTTAAAATGATACAGTATGATAAGGTACAATACAAGCAATTGAGGGCTAAATCTCTTGATCAGGGGCCCAGAAATGTCAGCATAGTAGTTAGGATTTTAAACCTTACAAACGTCTAACAGTTATGGAACTTCATTTTGGTTCTTGCAAATCTTCTAAGTAGAGAAGTGGTTGTATAAAGTCCAGATGTGGGTTCCTGGCACCAGAGTACAAGTCTAGGTGGATTACTGGAAGCCTTGAAAGTTCAGTTGCGCTCTGTTGCATTGTCTGGATGTCTGTATATTTCCCTGGATTACCTCCTATGTCTCTGGGGTGAGATCATATAAATGAGTGCCCCTTTGGGTGGTGGGAGATAGTCCAGATCAGGAGGTCAGCAGATCTGTTCTCGTCGCATAACGTCAGTCAGGGTGCCCCACATTGTCCCTGAGCTAGTGCCATAAAGCAGTTAGTAGAAGGTTGCCTAAAAATCTACAGCCTTAGGTAGCTGGAGGTCTGAAGTTTCTCTCCCTACAGACTCCCTACAGATCTGGTGACTGTGGAGGCCTTTTGAGTACAATGAACTCATTGTTATATTCAAGAAACCAGTTTGAGATGATTTGTTTTGGTTGAAAGTACAGTAGAAAATTTACGACTGGCTTGAGTCGTAACACCCTTCAGCTGTTCTGGCTTTTTGTTTTGCTTATAATACATATCATTGTTGATATGCTATGGATTTCCTAAAGAGGAGACAAGTGCAGAGCATTCCCTCTTCAACACATGTCATCAGAAGATATCATCACACAAACATTCCAAAATATTTTCATATGAAATATCTCCAATAAAATATCCCCTATATATATCATTGATTTGTTGTTTTAGGAATGGTATAATGGCCATATACAACATATTATCAATAACTGGAACCAAAAAACCTAATTTCATAACACATTTTTCCATGGTTCTTCATTCCAGGCATTGTGAGCTTTAGCAGATCTTCACCTTTTTGCCATGGCTGCTACCTTTCCAAAAATACAATTGCTGATCAAACGTCTTCTGACTGAAACTTGACATGCTTATGAAGCTGTCCGATGCTGCTATTGCTCAAGTCTACCAAATACTTGCCACTGTAGAATATACAAGCTGTTTTTATGATTTAACTCATACTGCATATAATTTTACTGTATTACTGTATCTGGTTCTAATTAATCTGTTCTAATGTTCTATGTTCTACATAACAGGGTAATAATTAGTTATACTCATTATACTATTGCTATAACAGTTGTATGTCTATTGCACAGTTACTGTAGGTTATTATATTTTACTGGTGTAAGCCCAAATCTATATTTGACTATAGATTATAGTTGCCTTGCATAATGGCTTGCCCCAAACATTAGTCTCAAATGACACCCATGTCTATATAGTGTATACACTGTGTATATACATGTATGCATGCTTCTAAAGTGCCCTAAATGTGTGTGTGCATGTGTGTGTGTGTGCGTGTGTGTGTGAGTTTGTGAGTGCTTAGCTAGCTATATGCAGCATATATACACTCACCAATCACTTTATTTGTTACATCACCTTGTTTGTGCACTCATTGTCCTTTGTGTCAGTTTCACTTACAGTATATACTATATATTATTTCACCATATAAAAGCACTTTGTAGATCTTTGTGATCTGTATGTTGGTGTGTGTTGTGCTGGTATGATTGGATCAGAGTTTTTAAAGACAATAGTTAATCTGTTGCCCATTTTGTCTAATCTTTCATCAGTGCACACAGGATGCTCCCTACAGGATGCTAGTTGCTGGACATGTTTGGTTGGTGGACTAATTTCAGTTCAGAAATGCCTCTGGGGTGTTAAAAATGCCAGTACATTTTAATGATTTTGTGGAAAAGCCATAAAGCCATGTAACCTTAAAGCAATTGTGTCTCAGAATATATGATAATCAACCCACTTCTTTCATATGTCTTGTTCCAAAAAGAATGAGTTAAACCTGACCAAATCCAGTATTTTCACACCACCAGTCTCTTCAGCTTCTATTAATTTACAGTTTATAGAGTTACTCCAGGGGAATTGTCTTTAGACCATAGGATTCCTGCAAAATTAATTGGTACCAATAAGTTGAACAGAAATGCGATTTACCAAACTCAAATTCCTCACTGGATAATAGAGGCATGAGAGAGAGTAAAAATATGAACTGCTTTCAGTTTTACATTAAAAACAAATTATCAGAGGCAAAAAGAATCTGACTGGAACCAGAAAACACAGCTGAGTACAAAGCCCATGAAAAAAAAACATTATTTTTACATTTTTAATGTCAGCTGTTACAAAATCCAGCAGGCATCACAAATACGCAATGTCATGGCTTCCTTCTGCATAAGCTTGTGAAACAGCCAGCATGGATCAGAACCTGATCTGCTAGCGTGAGAGAGCAGAATGAGTCAACACGAGAAGCAGAAGATGATTTGCAACTATGGGAGTTGAAAGGCAGAAAAATGGATACACCCGGATGCTCTCTCTCTCTCGCTCTCTCTCTCTCTCTCTCACACACACACACACACACTCACAAACACACACACACATTTGCAGACATAGCTTTGAGCCTGCCAGCCCAATGCACGCACATGTCAAATATATCATCCAGTCTATTGGTTGAAGGGTCTGCAGGTAGCCATAGAAACATTCACACATACACACAGCCTTACCTTTCTGGTCAGTTTTAAACTACTCACTTACTGACCAAACTTTATTGTGATTTCATTCCACTTCTAGAGTCAAATTCTGCAGAATTTGCTTCAAGAAAAAGTTTGGTTAGAAGTGACAGTCTCAGCCAACTAACATTAAGAATTAGAGTGAGGCAAACACATTCTGTCCATATAACTAACATGAAATGTTTATCATAAGCATTGTCATGCTAAGAAAAGGTATCTGACAACATTAATACACTGATGTGACAGAATAATGACTATATGGAGCATGTGGATTTGAACAAAATCAGAGCCTGTAAAGCAGCCCACATAGCACCTGTTTTTAGGTTCAGTCTGTCAAAATGACACTTTCTGTCCTTGCTGTGATATAACTGGGTCCTAAAATCAGTTTATTTTCAAACTGCCTGTGCAAAATTATACAGCAGCAAGTAAAATATTTTAAAAATATTAGTAATAAAACTTTGTATGGGAAATACAAATAGAAAAAAACATCAGAGCATATTACATTTACTTTGACATTTATTTAATTGCATACAGTATGTACCCTAAATATTTCATGTTTTCCCAGAAAAATTGTAAGCTTGTAATAAGGTATAAAAACCCTAGAAGTGAACATCAAATACAGAAGAAAAAATATATAAAACTATGTATATATTTTTTTGTGTTTACATGTATATGTGTGTGTGTGTGGGGATGCTGAAGATGGAAAATGATCCATGATGTACATCTTATTTTCTCAGTTTCACCAGGAACTTATAAAGCTAAATTCACAATTTGGAGCAGCATTAATGCAGAAAAGTGCATTCAGATTTTACAGAACCATATGCTGCCTTCAAGGCTTCTTCAAGATCTTTTTCAGGGACATCCATGCATGTTTGAAAAAAGCCAATGCAAAACTACATGCTGAATACATTACAAAGGCATGGCTACAGAAAAAGAGGGTAGGGTTATTAGACTGGCCTGCCTGCAGTCCGGGTCTGTCTCCAATGGAGAATGTGTGAAGAATTATGAAACAAAAATACAACATTAACTCTGTACTCTTGCATGTATTAAGATGTGTTTGCAGAAACATTGGGACTAAATAACACCTTAAACACTTCATTGCTTGGTATCCAGGGCTAGCTGCCAAAACATTTTAATGTGTTGTGAGAAGGAATGGAAACATTACAGTGCGGTATATATTATATTATATAATACTATCCCAACTGCTTTTGGAATGTTTTGCGTACCTGAAATGCAGGAATGGATGTTTTTTTAACAAATGAAGTTGCAACAGAGTAAAAGTTAAAGTAAGTTTAAGATACAGTGCTGTTTTTGTGTTTCTTTGTTTGTTTGTTTACATTTTTATACATCCCAGATTTAGGTTTGTAGATAAATGGGTAAATGTATGGATGGACGAGTGGATTACATTTACATTTACGGTATTTAGCAGACGCCCTTATCCAGAGCGACTTACAACTGATACAATCTTACAATCCAAGCAATTGTGGGATAAGGGCCTTGCTGAAGGGCCCAACTGTGGCAGCTTGGCAGAGGTGGGATTTGAACCCTGGACCAGCAACTTACCTTTACAATTTGCTATCTATAAAAATAATTTACCACACATATTTAAACAAATATTAGTTTCAATTAATATATACTAGTAACTACTCAAATAAATTATATAGTACTTTTATAGTAAAAAGTCTGCCTCACAGCAAGAAGGTCACAGGTTCAATCCGAGGGTGGAGCGGTCTGAATCCTTTCTGTGTGGGTGCATGTCCTCCCCGTGTCTGCGTGGGTTTACTCCGGGTAATCCACTTTCCTCCAACAGTCCAAAGACATGAGTGTTAGGTTAATTTGTGTTTCTGAAGTGGTCCTAAGTGTGTGTGTGTGTGCCCTACGATGTATTGGCGTCAATTCTAGGGTTGTTCCTGCCCTTGCGCCCTGAGTTGCTGGGTGGGCACCGGCTGCCCGCGACCCCGTGTGGATTAAGCAGAAGATAATGAATAATGAATGTATTTATAGTTTTCAACAATTATAATATTTACTTATAAAATATGCTTCAGTAGCCAAAATGAATGTGAATTTTGTTAAGGTGTGCATTGAGTTTAAATATATAAGAGGATATTAAGTGAAAGTTAACTAAAAGTATACTTTAAAGTATTTCTCCAAAGTACACTGTAATGCAATTTTAACAAATGTATGATCAACGTGTAATTGGTATCAATAGACATTCATATATTTTAGCATATTTTATTAAGTGCATACATTTTCTAGTAAACTTAGAATATACTTAGTCAAAGTTTGGTATATAATAAATACAATTAAGTGCATTGCTTTATTTACTTATACTAGGCATAAAAAAAAGCAGCTATCTACTCACTGGACAACTACTCTGTATCACAACTGGTATGCCAAATACTTGTTGGTACTAGCTGGTCTGTCAACTGACAGGATTCAAGCTTGTTGATGCCCTCTGGCTGGCTCAAGAGGGTCCACACTATGTGATCATTCACTTCACCATAACGGTTACATCACTGAAAACTGTATACAAACTCTCCTCATCACTCACCTCATGTGGGATATAAACTGGAGTGGTTTTGCTGGTAGATCATTGATTAGTAATGTGTTTGTATCTTGCCTTACTTAGAATTAGTGTAGTAAGGCCATGCTTGTGGCTACCTGAGTGTGTAGGCCCACCTGGCAGACATTTATGTGTGGCAAGAATGCCTTTCCTGGCTTAAGAGCTGCTCTGTTCTGGTTCTGTTACCACACAAATTGTGGTAGTGCAGCGGTTAAGGTCCAATCGAACAACTGCCAAGTTGACACTGTTGGGACAATAAGCAAGGCCCTTAACCCACAATTGCTCTAGGTTGTAAGGTTGTATCAGTTGTAATTAGCTCTGGATAAGAGTGTCTGCTAAATGCCAGAAATGAAATGTAATGTAATGTAGATTCTTCCATCCAGAGTCATGTAACCCCCATCTGACACTCTTACTATACAGTGGCTGTACAAATTGTTAAATATTACATTAAGCTGTTGGTTAGATACACTCCAAAAATATTTTTAATCCGATTCTTGGAACACAAAGAACAAAGGTAATCACTAAAAGTAAAGTTTGTTGTAGAGACACACACCACAATCCAAAACTTCATTACAATAATTATATTTGTATAAATTCTTGAGCTCTTTGTCCACTTGATTTTTGATTTCCACCAGAACTCTACATCATACTATGTTTGGAAAGGAAACACACTGCAGTATGTCTTTTAATAACACTTTACACTCTGCTGAATCACTTTGATTGTGTCATTGTCATTTTCTCTGCCTTTTTTATTTCACCATTATTATTTCCAGATGGTTCTCTCACCACACATTAATTGCAGCCATGTTTTAGTACAGTATCATTCTAGTAAAGCATTTAATGTGTTTAATGTTTTTGTCTATTGACTCTGATCGGCGTAATTATTTCCTGAAGCACACACTCTATGCGTCGATGATAATACGCATGCTTACACACACCTAAAGCTCAGCTCGTTTGTCCAGATGGTTTACAAATGTGAAGCAGACTTCTGAAAAGTCACGTAAGAGAGAAAATATGAATACTCATCTGCTGCGATGTTTGAAACAACTCCGACCAAAAACAAAAGAGTCATTGGCTGTGTCCCAAATTGCATGCTTCAGGAAAGCACTGCCATAATTATACTACACTGCTCACAGAAAGTAGGGGATATTTCAAAATTAATATGAATATGTGTTTTGGCAGTTTTGGGTGACCATGCACCATACTGAACAGTAAATGTGTGCAGTTTAACATGCTTCTGTTAACCCTCATGGTTATGTCACTTGCTACTCAATCACGATAATTGAGTTTCCATCTCATTTGTGTAATCTAACAACTTTCTTTGACTTTTCATGTGCTTTTTTGATGATCTCATTTATTGAAATAAACTTAATTGTTTTATATTCATTTTGAAATGTCCCCTCCTTTTGTGAGCAGTGTATCTGAACAACACAACTTTCTTGGTTGCTGCTCATACATCATGCTTTTTTAACATTGGTTATGTAAAAAAGTGATGTCCTTGATAATTGCTCTCACCTGCCTACCACTAAAGGTAAACCCTATATTCCCAGAGTCATAAATTCACAGCTTTGTAAATATTTTTTGTTTTTGTATTTTCAAATTTTGTTTGTTTGTAATGTTTTACATTACTTTCTTATAATGTGTTTTGGTTTTCATGTCGCTGAATAGAAATGACCTCCTTTATCGTTTTCTATAAAGTTTGTGTCGATTTTTCTACGTTTCGGCATAAATATGAATAAAAACAGCAACATTTACAATATGTTGTGAAGTTCAATCGAGAAAACACAATTACACAAACGGGGAAGAAAAGTCATTGAATATTACACATTATTGTGTGTAAAAAGTATGTGTACCTATAATAGTATCAGTTTACTTTAAGGTACAATTAGAGGAGGGTGCTTTTAATCAGTGGAATTATGGTCATGTAAAAGTGTGCGAAATAAATGTGTGTGTGTGTGTAAGCTTGTAGATAGGATTGTCAAATCAGGTAATGTTCAAATGTTCAACTTTAAGCTCATGCAAATTGTGGTCTCAGTTGCCTTGTACACGCCGTGGTCTCCATCAAGGCTCAATGTATTGTGCATTGTAGCTCTTCTACACACAGTACATCAGTTGCAATTGTTGTTGTTGAAGTTGTTATTTAAGTTATTGCTGCCTTACCATCAACTCCAACCAGTGGCCATCCTCCTTTGATCTCTGGCAGTTCCATCCAGACCACTGCTGTCCATTGGATATTTTTTCTTTTTCAGTCCATTCTTTGTAAACTCTAGAAATGGCTGTGTGTGAAAATCCCAGTCGTTTCTAAAATACCAACAACCATATCATGTTTGAAGTCACACACATTACTTTTCTTCCCCATTCTGATACTCTGTTAGATCTTCAGCAGGTCATTGTGACCATCACTACATGCTATAAAGCACTGAGTTGCAACCATGTGATTTGATGATTAGATATTTGTATTAATGAGCAGTTGAACAGGTGCTCAGGATTTTATATGGAGAAATATGCAACATAGCAGGATATACAATATTGGGATGCCAACATATTTTCTCTCAATGCTGAAATAATAATAACAGCCTACTTGTTAAAGGTAAAGGAAATATCACATCATTGTTTTGGCTTTATCTAAAAATGCTTGTTATTTACATTTCTCTCAACTTGATCTTACTCTATTCTAAGGCTTATTTATTTGATATATTTTGTAGATTCCACGTCTTCCATATTGAAATGTATAATAATCTCTTTTCTTTAAACAAATACATTTAAACACTGTATCACCTGTGCCTCTAAAATGGCAGCGATTGGCACGGTCCACATTCGGCAGGGAATATGAATGCTTATCCTGGCTACTCAGGATTTTCTTTTTGGCAGGCACATTCATAAATCACTTGCACACATGTTCATCTGCAAAATAGGTAACAGGATGCTGACAAATAAATGACAATGTCTGTATCAGTGACAGAAGGTGATGACTCCAGCAGTTGTGGGGTTGTCTTGGAGCTGCAGGGCTAGGTGTGATGTCCTCAAGAGAGTCCTTCTTTTCTTGCACCAGGATGTGAACTATGAACTCTACCACTTTTGAGTACTTGAGAAAGGCCCTTTATCCACAAGTGCTTGTTATACATCAGTTTTAAGTCAGCCTGGCTAAAGGCATCGGCTAAATTATGAATGTAAATATTAATTTTTATTTGTTTATGGGACAGAAAAGTCAACTAAGGCAACCGTTTTAAACCTAGGCATCACATTCAGGCACTGTTGTCAGAGGAAAAGTCAGATGATCGATCATCCTGAGCATGAAAAAGCAGGTGTGTCATGACAGTGAACTTCAAACACCTCAGTTGCCATCAAACACCTCAAAATGGGATGGTTTAATTTAGTTACTTTATTTGTTTATTTAACTTTGCAATTGTCAGTTGCTCCCAATGTATGAATGGCTTGTGGTGACCCTATAAACTCAATAACTGTTTAAAAACTGATTATATTTAGATAGTATATTAAGAACATGACACTGCCATGTTCAAGAAACCAGTTTGAGATGATTTGAGCTTGGTGGCATGGTCTGTTATATTGCTGGAAGTAGCCTTAAAAAGACACTGGTCATAAATAAATGGACAGCAACAATACTCAGTTAGGCTGTGCTTAGTTGATATGAAGAAAACTACCATGTGCCAAAGAAATATCCCCCATACAATAATACCATCAGCGTGAGCTGCTGATACAAGGCAGGATGGATCCATGCTTTTATGTTTTTATGCTTTTATGTTATCAGAATGTCCCAGCAGAATTCAATACTCTTCAGAGCAGGCGATCTTCTGCTGTCCAATTTTGGTGAGCCTTTGCAAATTGTAGTCTCAGTTTCCGCTGACAGGCGTGGCTCTAAATGCTGTTTTCTGCTGCTGTAACCCATCTGCTTCAAGGTCCAACATGTTATGCATTTAGAAATGCTGTTCTGCATACCTCAGTTATAACGTGTGGTTATTTGAGTTACGGTTGCCTTCCAATCAGCTCGGTTGCCCATCATCCACCTCTGGCCTCTGGAATCAACAAGGCATCTGTGCACAGAGAATTGCTGCTCACTGGATATCTTCTCTATTTCGGACCATTCTCTGTAAACCCTAGATGTGGCTGTGTGTGAAAATCCCAGTAGATCAACAATTTCTGAAATACTCAGATCAGCCCATCTAGCACCAAAAACCATGCCATATTCAAAGTCATTTAAATCACATTTCTTCCCTATTTTTTTGATCAAAATGCATTGTCTGATTAGATATTTTTGTGCTAACAAGCGTTTGAACAGGTGTACCAAATGAAGTGGCTGGTAAATATATAGCCTTATTTATAAGGTTTATGAATGCTTACGATCTCATCTAGCCAGACAGAATTGTGGCACGAGCCCTTGCGTGTGTTGTGTAAGTTTTGTGAGAGTGCCTCGTTTTCTAGGAGAATTAAACAAACACCATCTCGGATCTAAACACACTGACAGACTCTCCGGCTCCAAACTGTGCTACTCTAATCCGCCACATTGCCCTTACCATGAACACACACACACACACACACACACACACACACACACTCACACACACCGACATAGTATCTGTGTAATCGAGTTTGATAAGTGCAAGCGTGTGTACTGTAATTTCTTAGTTAGACTGGAGATAAAGCTGTGATATTCTGCACGATGAACGCTGTCTCGATTTTGTTTACATGTTTTTG
This sequence comes from Parotocinclus spilosoma, assembly GCA_033117975.1. Taxonomy (NCBI): domain Eukaryota; kingdom Metazoa; phylum Chordata; class Actinopteri; order Siluriformes; family Loricariidae; genus Parotocinclus; species Parotocinclus spilosoma. The sequence continues at coordinate 22,366 of JAVSBV010114913.1, forward strand.
ATAATGGGGTTAGTGGAAGGTAACCCTCTGTGTGTGTTGTGCAGGTGTTGTGTGTGCGTGTAGTGGTTTTATTGGTCGTAGTGTAGCGTGCAAAGCGGCCGTGTGTTTGAGGGTAAATCCCCCGAGGCTGAGCTTTAATCTGTCTTGCAGATGGAGCGTCGCCACACTGTGGTCCCAGTAATGACGCCCCCCTCCCACTACACACGCACACACACACTAGTTCTCACACTCTGATTTGCCCCAGATGCATGCTCATATAACACAGCAGAACCTGTGTCTGTGTTTCTGTGTGTGTGTTGCAGGTATCCTGGAGATCCGCACAGTCTCACAGGGGGGCATCCTGGCAATCAAGGGGGTGAAAAGTCAGTATTACATTTCAATGAGCAAGTCTGGAATTCTGCAGGGCAAGGTAATGGGATATGACAATCACACACACACACACACACACACACACACACACACACACACACACACACACACACACGCTAGCATTAACCCATCTAACAGAGTTGTATAACTTACAAAGCTTTCACTCTTTTACACACACAAATAATGTTCAGGGCTATCAACATATGACATAAAATAACTGATGATAAACTATTTAATTACAATATTTCTATGGGGCATTTGAGTGGTGCAAGATGTTAGCTCACCACGGTGTCTTTGTCATCTGTAGGCATGATTAGCTGTATCTGAGCAGAAAAAGGAGCAGGGGAAACTGGTCTGACAGATTATCGCCTGTTACTGGTGATGCGACCCCTGTTGGTCCTGTGATGGACTGGCATTTGGGGCACACTTATTTATGCATCCTGTAAATGATGGATAGCTGGTGTCTAGAATGGAACCCCAATTAATCTAGATGGGCCTTCGGATAGCCTAGTGGTTAGGGTACTGGCTTTACCCTCTTCCAAGCTGCCATTGTTTGGTCCTTCAGTAAGATTAAAACATTAAAAGTTAGAGTTCCTTCCAATCCCAATCCTTACAAATGATGAAACCATGAAAAAGCATTTGAAGAAAAAAAGGACAAAGAAAAAAATCCTGCCTCACTTAGCTAGAGTCAGAACGAGATTTATTTGTTTGTGTGTATGACTTTCTGATATTTATTATCAAACTGTAAATGGTGTTTGTATGTGTCAGTGCCTGTCCTATTGTAAGTAATACTCCTCTGTCTGTACCCATACTACCTGTTTATTCTCTATAACCTATAGCTATATAAACTGGTACACGTTCACTCCCTGTGTCTCAGTTTCGACTGGCTGATCTTCTGTTTCGTATTGTCTATCAATGCATTTTTGGCTTCCAAAATCATCAGGTCCTTCACATCTATTGATTGTTATGGCTTTCCTACTATTACGGCATTTTCACAAATAATCTGAATTTCTGTAAAATAAACATGTGGTGGCATTAGACATGCTGTGTAGATGAGTTCCACTCATGTTTTAGCAGTAGTGCATTTACGTATTGTTTGCACACATATTCTCGTGAAAATACCCTTTACATTTACATCATAGCAGCATAAAAAGTATATGAACCCTTACCTCAGTAGAGCAGGACAACATTGCTGTTAAGCAAGGAGATGTCTCACATACTGTAGAAACACACACTGTGAAACAAGATGCTGAAAACATGATGAAGTGACCCCACTTTTGGCTTTTACATAAAGGAAACACCTTACTAATCATACATGAGGTGAGGACTACACCCTCTGGACACAATGAAACATTGCTACAATGCTCAAAAAGCTCCACAAAATTATGCTTTCTAGATTTACATTCACATTACATTTTAGCAGATGCCCTTATCCAGAGCAACTTACAGTTGATACAGTCTTATAATCCAACCAACTGTGGGTTAAGGGTCTTGCTCAGGGGCCAAACACTGGTAGCTCAGCTGGGATTTGGACCCTGGACCTTCTGGTCCTTAGTCCAACAACTTCACCACTACACTACCACAGTCCCCTATCTTAGATGGAAGATACCAGCCAGAATTGCTGAGTCAGTAGACCACTGGTTCTCATTATTGAGACACCCTGTGTGTCAGAATGAGTCAGAAGTAATCCAGTGTGGAGCGAGGAATTCCCAATGCTTAAGGGCAAGACCACCCTTGTTCTGCTAGGTTAAACGTATCAGCTCCTGGGTCACACCCTGTCTGTTTTTGTGCGCAAGGTGATTTGCCCTTAATTCGTTCTCCAGAGTCACAGACGATAATGTCTTCTTGACATACAGTTCACAAGATACATGTGCAGTGTATTAATGTAAATCTATTCATTTATTTATTGAGGTTTGTAATTAAATGTTTTTTTTCCCTCTGGTGCAGAAGGAGTACAGTGAGAGCTGCAACTTCAAGGAGGTGTTTTTAGAAAACTATTACACAGCCTACATGTCTGATAAATGGACTAAAAATGGGAAGGGGATGTTTATCTCACTCTCGCAGAAGGGCCGCCCACTAAGGGGCAAAAAGACCCGTAAGGAGAGTATTGCCTCCCACTTCATCCCCCGCACGTGCAGAGAGGACGACTGGACACTCACCTGACACACAAAGTTCCTGTTAAAGCTGTTGGTTCTCTGCAATTACTTGGATTTTACAGACACACTGCAAAATTTGTTATATCTCACTGTTTGGACATGAGGATAGCGCTTCATGACCATGTATGGAATAAAAAATGAAATGTGAATTTAAACAAATAACCAAACATTATATTCTACTGTATTCTGTTAGAGGAACTCAATCACAATTTTAACAGAAGTATGTTTTGCATTATTATTAATAATATATGAACTGTACACTCTGTCCCAAATGCTACAATTCCTTTCTAGTGTTCTTAAAAGTCCTGTCTAGTGTTCTTAAAATCAGCCCCAGACCTGAAGAACTCTGGAACACAGATGATTAAAACTAAAAACAGATGGAACAGCCAGAAGCTCAAAGAAAACCAGGATCTTTATCTCATTGTAACAGGATGCCCTCGCCTGTATGTGATGGGATACCTTGCAACACAGGCATATAACAAACTAGGGTAGTGCACTACCAGTGCTGTACCACTGAACCATCCCAGTTTGTATCCCATCTCTGGCATGGAGTTGTCTTTTAAATGTTTGAGTTGGGGAGGAGTCTTGTACCTGCAAGGTTCTGATACAACTTGGCTGTATAAGGACTATTGCCATTGGAGCCCAGTTTCCATGTGACCACTGTTGAGACCACTGACCACTGTTGAGTTCTGTTCCAGTTGTCTCAGTGTGTTCCTGAGATTCTCCCTCTTTTTGGACAGGACAGGGTCTGCATGCATGGCATAATTTCCCATTCCTTCCACCAGTATTAAGAGTTTCATAACTGATTCAGCATGAATTCTAGAACCAAATAGGCCTAAGGGTACACTCTATGAAATCAAATCCATCCATCCTTGTGCAATAGAAGGCATATATAGACCATGGCCACCAGAACTGTCCACCCTGTACTGAGAAATGTGGTGCACCTTAGATCCATCTCTCCTGGTCTGAGAAGCACTGAAAATTAGAAAGCTCTGCATGGCTGAAACCCAGGAAACTGTGAAACTCAAAACGGAAGCCAATTCTCACCTTTTCATTGAGAAGTCTTATGGTTTGTTTCTTGTCCAGGTTCTTAGTTTATCCGGCTTTCTCATGCTGACCTGTGATGAACAAACAGGCCTCCCTCTTTTGTGTCTCAGCACACACTCAGACCATTTTTATCCCCAAATCTGCAGTTTAATTTTATGATTTGCGATCAGAAAGTTCCAGAATGTGCTTTAACTGATTTAGATTTGGCCACATCCCCACTTTATTCTATAGAGCAGTTTACAATGGAGAATTGTCTTAAATCAGCTTCACAATTTTAGCTTATGTTCTGATTTTAAAGGCCATTCCCAAATTGAACAAACTAAAGACAGTGGAAAGGAAAACTCCCTAAACATTGGGAAGACCAAGACGCTTTTTAAATGATAATTTCTTAATTATATTTAAGAATTATTCAATTTATCTGATTAAAAATATTCTAAAGTGTATAATAAAATAAAGAATGTAAAACCCATATCGTATAAACCAATAGTGAAGAGAAATATTGCATTATCCTATGCAATATGTCTCTTCCCTATTGGTTTATATGATATAGGTTTTATGTTCTTTATTTTATCATGCACCTTGATTATACTTGAATATATGCATATTGGCATTATTTAGTCCAATATATAGAGTGACAGTAGGATCTTGTGTTCTTGGTGGGAAAGTGTTGGTGTCATGACATCCTCAGTCAATCAGAGGAGGGTAAGAGTTACTGCCCTTCTGCACACCTTCTGTATGTGCATTACCATGCCTTATTCCATTCTGTCACAACCCGAACAGCCTCGGAACCTTGTGATCGCACCTCGTCCATCAATTAAATATGAATCAACAATCTAAAATTCCCTCTTAATTAGGTATATCTTGTTGCAGACCACATTCTGCAGCAGAACAAAATATCACTTACTAATTTATCCTAACCAATGTTCATTCAAAGAATCCAGTCCAATGATTGGCATGCATTTCTGAGGTGGGAGAAATCCAAAAGAGAATTACACACAGACAGAAAGCAAAGATGTTGGTTGCTGGAGCAGTGTTATTGCTGTGTCAAAAACATGTTTGAAATAATTAATCATATTTTACTCGTGGATGTAAACAAAATATTAGAAAAAAAGATCAAATGAAAGTAATCAAAGACTGGGCAAAGCACAAACTGGACAGTTTGTTAGCTGTTAGCTTAATGAATTTTACAACAAACCTTTCTTGTAATGTGGGATCTGTATACATTATTCCAAACGTGCTTTTACAACAGCTTTTACAATGATTTTTAATAAGAACACTAGCGTTTGGGACATGGGTCTGAGCCCGCTGAATGAATTTCTTCACCAGCGCATGGCTTTCTATGACATAATTGCATAATCCTGCAGCCACAAATATTATTTTTATTTGGCCAGCAGTGTAAACAGTGGTATTACAGTGTATTAAATTGCCATTTGGAGTTATTGTTTTGCGTGCAATCGTACTGAGAGTGCACAGCATTTTACTCTTTTCCCATAACGAAATCTACAGGCCCGTGGGACATGGAGGTGTGTCATTGTTTAAGCTGCTTGTATGCACTCTCACTTTTATGTGATGCATTAAATGCACAGAGCTTCTGTCAGATTTGAAATGATCAGGTCTCTATTAATTTATGAATAGCTGGGATATACTGTAGATTCTGTGTTAGCATGCCACGTTTCAGTTATTACCTTAACTGTTATTTTATTCAAATGCACTGGACCTGGTCCATATCAAAAGTTTTTTACTCATCCTGTATGAAGCATGTTTAAAATGTCACAGTGTGCCTCTTAATGTCTCCTGTCATGATTTGACAGCAGTATCATATGGTATTCTTTATTATTTATGGTCTATATGTAAATTTGGGATGCATGGACAGATAAAGAAATGGAAGGACAGATGACACACTCACATTCTGCTGAACCAGAATCTGTAACCACTAGGCTGCATACCCCAGGCGTGAGGACTGTACCAGACTAAATAAAGTGTGTATTACTTCTGCTGCTATCTGCAAGTACAGAATATGAGGAATGAGGTGTTTTATATTTTACAAATAAATCTATAAATAAATACAAATAAATACACCAGTGTATCAAACTGTCTGAGAGTATTTTTTGGGACAAATTTGAGAGCCTGACAGGCTTAAACATGTAGCCCAGCAATTAGTGCTCAAAAAGCTTGCACCATAGTATAATGGTCTCACTGATACCTTGAAATAAAATACACTTTTTAAATGTAATTTGCAACATAGATGAAAATGATATACTGTATGTTGATTGTACAAAGTAGTTCATATTCCTATAAGGATAGCATGGCAGATTATAAACATGCCCTCACTAAAGCTAAAGTAAAAACATTTCAAAAATGATTCTGGGATTCCGAATGATTAGAATAGTGATGATTTTATTGAAGGGTAAGACAACATTCAGCATAAAATTTAATGATAATCAGAAAACAAAGCTCACCTACCTAGAACAAATTTACCTCAGTTAAAAATACCGTCATTATAATAATAAAACTGTCATAAAACTGTCATAAAACGATCAGCTTCTCTCAGTCGTCATCTTGCTTAGTTGATTCAGTTCCCACAAATTTACATAAAGAATTATTAATTATTGCCTACAGTATAGAAACAGTATAGTGCCAATGCTTATTGTTTTTAATTTGTCCCTTTGTTTTGGCTGTGTTCAAATCCTTTAAATACATGATTACTGAGCCTTTATTGAACCAAAATGGTATTCATGAAACAGTCGGGATTTCCCTGAGTACCAAAACCGTTTTAGATTTAAGTGCAGCATTTGAGACTCTAGCTCATGATATTCAACCAAATCTGCTCACAAAAATTAGGAAATTTAATAATAATTAAATATCTCATATTTTATGTAAGCAGTGTTTTATGTTAGAAAATACTTTAAGTGTTAAAGGATTGGCATTTTTTTTTGGTTTAGGTCCTAATTAACTGTTTCCAATTTTTATGTATAAAGTACATCATTTATGCTACAAACTCCTAAAAGTGAAGTACAGTGTCCCACAGAGAAAGTAATGACCTTGCTTTTGTTTTTACTGTACATGCTTCCAGTAAGCTCACTTATTTGTAAACATGCTATTAGTGCCCGCTGCTACCCAGATGATCTGCAGTTGTGGTGCAATGATGTCCTTACAATCAGTATGACTATGGACTGAGTAAAGGAAATAAAAAAAAAATGGGTGATTGGGTTTAATTTTCCTTTACCTTACTTGGATAAAATAGAGTTATTATTATTTGGAACCAAGGTTGCAAGAGATAGGTTGTCTAATTCCATCATTGTCAGTTTCATAATGCCCATTGGTAATAATGCATATTGCCAAAATTCCTAGAATTGCTTTCTTACAACTGTAATTTTGCTACACTTAGAAAAATACTGTCTTTCATACATAAAAACTGAGAGACTTACGCATGTATACCTCTGATTTTGGATTAATGTAAAGTTACTGACTGGATGTTTCACTACATCTACATCTAGAATGCAGCTATTTGAGAGCTATACGGAATTTGATATTATTCCTTTCAGGATAACTGCACTATTTATCAGTTAGATTCAAGCACAACAATATGGAGTTACATTCAAAATAGAATTGAAATGTACTTTGCAAAAAGAAGCCTTATGTTAACCATGTCCATTAGTGGCATTAACTACTCTAAACTCAGAGGCATCTAGGTTGGACCATCACATAGTGGAAATGTATATTGTGCTCAGACAAATCAGTATTCCAGATCTTTTTTGGAATAAATGGATGGTATGTTCTGATAAAAAAGGACCGTCCAGGCACTTTTGTGATGGCAACACTAACATAGAGAAGTACATTGATATTCAGGACCATATACTAGCATATGTAGCATCTTTTCTATGGACATCCATGCATTTTTCAACAAGACAGCAAAACCACATGCTGCACACATTACAAAAGCATGGTTATGGAAGAAGGGGGTACAGTATCCAACAGAAACTACATGGAGAAAATGTGTGAAATAAAAAATGCTACAACATCAATTCTGTATTGCTGCACCCCTTAAGACATGTTTGCAGAAAGAATTGGACAAAATATTAGCTGAAACACCCTCATCTTTCAACAGTTGTGAGAAGGAATGATAACATTACAAGGTGCTGAATTTAACCATCACAACTTTTTTGAAATATGTTGCAGGCCTTTTTCAACTTTTCCTGATTTGAGGTTGTAAAAAGGTCTACATACCCAACTGTACCTTAGCAAACTTAGAATCTTACAATACAGTCTTATTTTGTGCTCAAAGTCCAGGACTCCATTTAGTTCCTATAATTAAAAAGTCATGGGTGGGTGGGTGGAGGGAATTCTTATATATGGCCCCCAGCCACAGAATAACCAAGAATATTTAAAACAAACTTGTTTACAGACTTTCAGTTAGTCCTTTTAGACTGGGATGTACAGCTAAGGTTCTGGGGGTGGAGTCTGGGGGAGTGTCTCTCAAGACAATGACAAGCCTGTACTGTTGCACATCAAGATGTGTATGAAGAACGAGACAAAATACTAAATCGCTTGTTTTCCTCTGTGCCAAAACGCCTTTTAAGTGCAGTGAAAAAGAATGGCAAAAAGTGATCAATGCTTTACATTTACAGCATTTAGCAGATGCTCTTATCCAAAGCGACTTACAGAAGTGTTATGCATTCTTCTTAGTAAACATTACCTCATGTTAGTACAACAATGAGGCAAGCAATAGTACAAGGACACAGTCCAGTCATAACCGTCTATAATCTGATGTGTGTAAAAAGGTGGGTTTTAGTTGACTAAAGGCTAAGAGACTCAACCATTCAGACATGCAGTGGAAGTTCATTCCACCACCTGGGTGTCAGGACAAAGAGTCTTGATGCTTGTCTTCTTTTAATCTTATGGGGGATCCAGTTAAGCCAAGCTAGTTTGGCCTAGTTATTTGTAAAGTTGATTTGAGTCAGTCCTCTGTTGTAAAGAGCACTATATAAATCAATGTAACCTTTAATAATGTCTGTAATTTATGCATATACAGCATTACCTGCTCCAGAATGCTTGCTCCAGAACCAAAAACAAAGATTAAAGAACATGTAAATTAAATGAATCTGTTCCAAATCCCCAGAAAATCCACACTGTAAAAGACATAATATGTATTAATGGAACTGTATTGTACAGGTGCTCCCTCATTTATGATGGAAATACATTCTGACAAATCCAACCTACAGTAAGCTAAAGGTATCACGAGCCAATGAGTTTAATATAGTCTATATTATCCAGTGGAGACAACCTTATTATTTGAAAACACTTATAAATTAGCCTACAGTTAGGCTTTGTATTAAAATTGGTAGCACAAAACTTATTTTAGAATAAAATGTTAATGACTATCTCATGTAATTTAGTGAGTAATGAATTCAAAGTGAAAAGTAAAAACAAAAAACTTACTTTGTTGGTGCAGTCAGAGCACTAGCATAGTTGCTAAAGCTAACTACAGGATGTGTTCGGGAAGAATTTGTTTTCTTTTCGGTTGGCTGTCAAAACAATGACAGCATTTACAGCAATTACCTTATCCAGAGCGACTTAAAAAATGGTGCTCTTCTAAGTAAATATTACTGCGTGTTATTACAAATAAGCAACCACTTTAGGACCATTTTAAGACTACTAACAGTATTGTACTGTAGTACTGCAGACTGTAGAAGTCGATAAACACAGCAGATATCTTCTATTGTGAATGTGAATCACTGAATTACTGTGTACCGAATCATGAATCATGAATTGAGTTTCGGCTGAAACAAGTGCAGCAGCTCGACAAGTTTAAGCAAGTGCACCTGGTACAGAGCAAATGACAGGAACTGAGACAAAATTTTCGAGTTTCGAGCTGGTGGAGAAAAACTACATTGGTTCCTAGCCTGGGGTTACCTTTCAGAAGTACAGTGGGTACAGAAAGTATTCAGACCCCTTAAAATGGTTCATTCTTTGTTTCATTGCAGCCATTTGCTAAAATAAAAAAGTTCATTTTATTTCTTATTATTGTACCCTCAGCATACTAACTTGACAGAAAAAAACAGACATGTAGAATTTTTTGCAAATGTATTCAAAAAGAACAACTGAAATATCACATGGTCATAAGTATTCAGACCCTTTGCTATGACACTCATATTTAACTCACAAGCTGTACATTCAATTGTGGAGCCTTAGTGAGAGAGGTAAAGAAGAACCCAAAGAACACTGTGGCTGAGCTCCAGAGATGCAGCCATCCTCCAGTCGGGGCTTTATGGCAGAGTGTGTCTGATGAGACAAAGATTTAACTTTCTGGTGTGAATTCTAAGCAAATTCTAACAGTGAAACATGGTGGTGGCAGCATCATGTTATAGGGGTGTTTTGTTTTAGCTGCAGGGACAGGACGACTGGTTGCAATTGAAGCAAAAATGAATGTGGCCAAGTACAGACATATCCTGGAAGAAAACCTCTTCCAGAGTGCTCAGGACCTCCGACTGGGCCAAAGGTTCACCTTCTAACAAGATAATGACCCTAAGCAAATAACAAAGGAGTGGCTTTAGAACAACTCTCCCGCCATTCTTGACTGACCCAGCCAGAACCCTGACCTAAACCCAATTGATCATGTCTGGAGAGACCTGAAAATGGCTACCAACGTTCACTGCAAGGAAGAATGGCAGAAAATCCACAAATCAAGGTGTGAAAGAGTTGTGACTGTGGTGGCCTAGTGGTTAAGGTACTGGACTATAGACCAGAAGGTCCAGGGTTCAAATCACACCTCTGCCACAGTTGGGTCCCTCAGCAAGGCCCTTAACCCACAATTGCTTGGATTGTAAGGCTGGATTATTTGGAAGTTACCCTGAATAAGGGCATCTGCTAAATGCTGTAAATGTTGCATCTTTCCCAAGAAGACTCATGGCTGTACTAGCTCAAAAGGAAGCTTCAACTAAATCCTGAGCAAAGGGTCTGACCCTGTGATATTTCAGTTTTTGTTTTTTAATACATTTTCAAAAATGTATACGTTTGGCTTACTTTTTTTATTTTAGCAAATGGCTGCAATGAAAAAAAAAATGGTACATTTAAAGGGGTCTAAATACTTTCCATACCCACTGTATATGTCTGGAACAAATTTAAACTGAGTCAACTAGAGGGCATTCTGAAGAGATGCCAAAACAACCTTAACTGGCTCATCTCAATCCAAAGCAGCAGTGACACTCCTCTGAGGTCTAGCTGTAAACTCCTCACAAAGAGTAAGCCCAGTAACCCTGTGAAGGAACTTCATTTTTGCTGCATGTACCCATGATCATATTCTGTCAGTCATTATCTAGAGCTCATGACCATTGGTGAGGAAAGTAATGTAGACTGATCTGTAAACAGAGAGACTTGTCAGAGGACTAAGCCCCTGCTTTATTACAACAGAAAAGTACTAAAGAAGAGTATATACAAAACCAAACTTTAGCATCTAAACAGTTAGAGTGATGGCGCTAAATCATTTAGAAACAACCAAAATAAGCAGTTATTAATTTGTACCTGACACAGTTTCTGCTAAAATTTTGGCTTGTGTATGTTGGCAAAATTTTCGACAATTTGGGTGAATTTGAACGACTCAACAACAAACTTAAAGTTAGCACCAATGTTGATGATAAACAATAAACAGTAATAATAATAATAATAATAATAATAATAATAATAATAATAATACAATTATTTATTATTTATTATTATTTATAAGCACCTTTCACGACACCCATGGACACTTTACAATTCAAGTAAAAACATAATCAAACTAAGTACACCACAGAAACAAACATAAATAAATACAGAATACATTTAGAAATAAATTAAGAATCAAAAATAAATAATTAAACTTTAAATAGCTTATAAACTTAAAACTATGGATTTGGAGATGCAATTTCAAACAAGTATGTTTTTATTCTGATGTAATTTAACACTAATTAACCAATTTATACTTTTTTTTTCAGAAATAAGTCTTCTGAGATGACTGTACATTTTATACGGTAAAATTCAAATAATTAATGTTTTTTGGTCAGTTTAACCTGAACTCATCGAACTCCTCCACTCAACATTCCCATGAGATTAAAAAAATGCTGTGTTCCAAATACACAGATAATAATGGACTAATTAGTATGTGCTGCTTAGTAAGAAAGTATGAGGTCTGGATCAAGACTTATTTATAGGTTTAAGTTATTTATATTCATATGTTTCTCCAAGCTTTCCATTGTGTGAACAGAAAACATTACCACAAACAAAACTAAACTGTGAAGATTCATTTTCATGGATCATTTCTTTCCCGAAAATAAGAAAGGTCCTCAAGTAAAAAAGAAATATCAGTTGTCCATAACAAGTCAGCATTGTATTTAGTGACACTTACAATACAATGAACCAGTAGCATATTCAAAGTCTTGTTGTTTAGGAGATTTAACTGTTTAACTGATTTAGTTGTCTAGCCATGAAGAATTTTCCCTTGCTAATCAAGTGGCCGTTCACTTACTATCTAGCATATCCTAGAAATTAACTTGTGTCATTGAAATGACATAATCATCATTATGGGACTGTGGCGGCCTAGCAGCCTCTGATCAAGGCCTTCTCCCACAGTTGGTTGGATTATAAGACTGTATCAGTTGTCACTCTGGAAAGAGTGTCTGCAAAATGAATATAAATAAAAAAGTATTGTTCAGTCTGGGTCTGTGCTTAAGTGTTCTGACTAAGCAGTGAATATAATCCATACACTTTAAACATTATTTAAGTTTTAGTTTTGGGTGGCACTGTGGCTTGGTAGGTAGTACTGTTCCCTCACGCCAAGAAGGTCCTGGGACCAATCCCAGCTGGAGTGGTCTGGGTCATTTCTGTGTGGAGTCTGCATGTTTTGACCTAGTATGAGTGTGTGGGTGCCTTACGATGACTGCTGGGCACCTGCTCTCCCACGGCCCTGTCTGGGATCAAGTGGATTGGTTGGATTGGAATGGTTTGGTTATCAGTATGTATATCAGTGGTGGATGCTGGTCTTTCAAGGAGGAGAAGCTCAATTTCGGCCTACATCATAAAATGTGTTTATTTATACGTAAATTCTACCCTCGGTTCCTTTTCAAGAAAATGATCTGTGACCCTGTCGTACCAACAAGGCGTTTTTTCCAGGGACTTGACTAGTGTCGTCTCAACTTAGAACAGAATGAAAATTAAAAAAATGAAAATTAAATGCTCACACGGATGTTTACACCAAAAGATTGCTGATTCGCTCATTTCGCTGTCAATTAAAAAGGGATTCAGCCTCAGAGAGATCATCCAATCATCATGCAGAAGCTGAGCATCCAGGCCAGCCGAGGCCAGCCCACTGCCCCATAGACCCTCAGAGACGCTGAGCGTCCGATGGGCGGGACAAAGCCCAGCATTTATCCAATGGCTCGTCTCGTTTCGCTGCACTCTT
>JAVSBV010114914.1:0-20598 GCA_033117975.1 Parotocinclus spilosoma
TTGGTCCTAATAACCGGCTGGTCTGATTAAACGAACATGCCCTATGTTACAAGATGGGACGTGCTATGTAACATATTCAATGTTCATTAAACCTTTATTGTGCGATATACACGTATAGCAACAAACAAGAACTAGTGTTGCTTACGCGAAGCATAATACTGTTAAAAAAAACAAGTTCTTACTAAATTTCAGTCAACGTTTGAAGAACTTATCCAGTGTGATCTGACGCGTTCTCTTGACAGACTGCACTTGAATAAAATCATGAAACTGGTGGGCGTGTTTACCTCCCGCTGGTTTTGCTTTTGTCAACACAACTTTTTAGATTTCCTGACCTCTGATAAAAGCATCAACTCAAAAATCCTCCAATATCTCGCTGACCCGCTTTTGCAGTGCAACTTTTGGCTTCTTTTTTGTAGTAAATGGAAATGTTAGGTAAAGACCTGTAGGTGGAAGTAGAGGGCTGGGAAGAAACTCGGGAGTTTTCGGGTAGTGATGCCAGAGACGAAAAGTTGCTCTGTATGTATACTGTGGCTTTGTGGAAGATGTTATTGGTTCACTAAAAGTAAGTCTAAAGTCTGGCTCTTTCCTTGGTAACCACGGATATTACATATTTCTTATTTTCTTTCATGTTCTTTGGTCTAAATAAGCGAATAACATTACACGTATATAACAGAATTTGTTTCGGTACTTTAGGATTTGGTCCGATTAACCGGTGCTCCAATTAGCCGGATTCAACAGTATTCTTATTATTAAGTAGAGCCGTGAGATCTTCTGTAAACTTTTTTTTATTTATTTTTTATTTATTTATTTTTTTTATATAAATCAAATTCACCAAGTGTTTTTGATCTCCAGTGTGTCTGGGCAGCTCCCAACTGAATTCCAGTAGTTTGAACAAATAGTCCCATTTCTTCCCCCTTTTCCACAGTAACAGGTTACATCATCTTGTTTAAGGTTAAGGACATTGTTGGCAGCTGAAATGTAAATGGAAGCTGAAATCTCTGCAGCAAATATTCAATAGGCTTATAACCTTAAGTATATTTTCACTTGAATTTCAGTTGTAAAATCAAATGAATCCCTTTTTAAAATTCCCTTGTTGTCTACAGTAATTAGTCATAAAATGTCTTCTGATTTCCATCCAAGGCATATTAATAGATAAACAAGCAGTAAAAAACTGGCAATCCTCTGGGATAATAGCGTCTCAGAAACGTAGGTGTTTTAATTAGATGGGATGTTCCACATAGCTGAGATGCAGGGTGAGTTGTCTTAGATTATCTCAGTTTAAATATTTCATATTTACAGCATGTAGCAGACACCCCCATCCAGACCAAATTACATCTGAGCTGACAGATGTTGGTTAAGGGCCTTGCTCAAGGGTGTAGCAGTGGCAGTGTGGTGAAGCCAAGATTTGAAGTCATAAACTTCTGTAATCAGACAGACCAAACAATCAGAGACAATTGTGTGTACAGATTCCAAATCATACTTGCATACAGCAGGCTCTTAACTCACTTATAACAGACCACTCTGCCGTTACAAATACCCTACAGGAAGTGCCAAATTTTTAGAGGCCGAACAGCAGCATCATCTCTGCCATGGCAAAACTAGCAGCTGTACCAGAAGGCAAAATCCAGACAGAGACTCAAACAAAGTAGCAAAACCCCACCAAATGATGCTTGGGCACCTTTATTTCAATACAGAAATGGCAAGCGGAGTGGCAGGACAATAATCGCACAGATCAGCCAGTAAAACCAAGTAATATAGTCCAGATGCTGTACTGGGTGCACTAGATTGACTCGGACACATCTGTGACATACCTACCACTACTGCTTCCTACAATGAAAATGACATACAAGTTACCATGGGGTCAAAAACCAACCAACCAACCAATCAATCAATCAATAGATCATAAACTTCTCAATGCATCTGCATTTAGTCACTTAGCAGAATCAATATGCGACTGTTACAGTATATCATGGTACAATCTAAGCAATTGTGGCTTATTTCTTTTGCTCAAAGGCCTAACAAGGGCAGCTTGGCAGTACTACGACTTGGTCCTGGACCTTGTGGTTGATCATCCTCTACCATAACCACTGGGGCATCACAGTCCTGTATTTAGTAGATGTTAAACTTGAATTATGTATTTACGTAGAATGTGAGTGTGGATAAAGACCCCAATTCATGATTTCTAAGGTACCTTTGCCTATTCTATTCCTTTTTTGCCATCACAGGTAAACAACAAAATTATAGTGCCGTTGGTCCTCGTAATGAAGAATATTAATATTCATAATATGCCACAATATGTAGAATAAATAACAAACTTCTCTTTACTATTTTGACTATAACGTAAAAGGTATTTTACCCCACGTACATACTATATATACTACTATACTATACAGATAATAGTATTAACCCAAAGTATTAATATCAATACTTTCAGTGTTTATTTATTGTTGTATAATATATGTATTTTTATATGTGCTCCATATGTTTATAAAGTAAATATTAACTGATCACAAAAAATAGAAATTTTTAAATAATACAAAGAGTATCCTGCTGGACCAAGAACTGCTGGGTAATCTGATCTTCAATTTGGCATGAACATTTAGGTGACGTTCAACCTCTCTTGCATACAAGAATTGTGCAGTTTAGTCAGATGCATTCCTTCCTGGCATCTTACTTGTTGTTTCAGGTAGTCCTACAGATTTATAAGAGGACTTGCATCTGGCAATTTTGCAGGCCAATTCAGATGTGTGGTGTGACCAATCAGTCACATGCAGTTCAACGAACTGTCATCTTGAAATACAGCGATACAAATTTTAGGTTCCTCTGTAAGATAAAATAGCAAAACCTTGTTTTCCAGCAGCTTAGTGTAGGCATTTGAGTCGTTTAAATTTAAAGTCACCTCAACCAAAAGATCCATTTCTGTGTAATTAAAGCACCCTCTAAACATCATAGAAGCTCCTCCATGCAGTCCTCATTTGGAGGCTTCCTGAGGACTTAAACACTTCACATAACATAATTTACATCCAGGCAGAAACCAGAGTCATCTGACCAGATAACATATTTCCAGGCATGAACAGTTCAGTTTTTGTGTCTTATTGCCCACTGTAACCAGACAACATTTAAGCAGACGTGAACAAAGGTCTCTTGCATACCACTCTGCTCCATATGTTTATGCTATGCGTTTCCCTGTGGAGTGTTTCCTTTTTTTCAGAAACATGTTGGGAAGAACCTGCCTACTCCTGAAAGTGATATTTACTTACAAGCAGTGAAACCCTCAGTCATGTCACTTTTGTCTTTTGACCGCAGTCCTAACGAGTATTTCCTGTAGACTGGGATTTTTGCCACTGCTGGTAGACCCGTATTACTGTACATTTTGAGACACCTGCAAATTTAGCTACTTCCTTCATACTGTGGCTTTTTGCACACCCAAATGCAATCACTTCTATGTGCCATTGTAACTATTTTCTGCTTTTACGACACATTTTCCACACACCGAATTTACACAACACATTTACTTCACTATACCACCTCTCTTCGATCTATGAATCCTCTCACACACCACACAGATATTAACAGCCTGATTATCCTCTTGCAATAGCATTTGCACAAGTTACTGCAACCTCAAACCCACTAAAAGATAATTTTCTGCTCCAAGGAGCTCCTTTTGTAGTGTTTTTTAATACATACATACATGCATACAATCAAGTATATCTGTGATCATCTATAAATTCCCCAGCATTTTAAACAGCTTTGTCAATTCACACATTGAATAACAAAAATCTTAAAGGGTTTGCAAACTTTCAAGCACATCACAATCAGTTTTCAGATTATAATAATTAGTCTAAATTACACTATTGGTTTAAGCCTGCCTTTAACCAGTCTCTGTGTGTGTGTGTGTGTGCGTGTGTGTGTGTGTGTGTGTTCGTTCAGTGCCACCCTCCTGGCCTTCCTGGTAGAGCTGCTAAAGAGTTCTGTAGCCATGCAGGAGCAAATGTTGGGAGGAAAGGGCTTCCTGGTTATTGGCTACTTGCTGGAAAAGGTGAGTAGGATGAGGCTTTTATGGAAGCAATGTCATCTTTGCCGAAATCCAATAATATTCTCTCTTCCTTCCTCTCTCAGTCATCGCGGGTGCACATCACCAGGGCGGTTCTGGAGCAGTTCCTCTCATTTGCTAAGTATCTAGATGGACTCACACATGGTGCTCCTCTCCTGAAGCAGCTGTGTGACCACGTCCTGTTCAATGCAGCTATCTGGATACATACACCAGCAAAGGTCAGGCAATGTCATTCAGGTCCTGATTCTAATTCCAGCACACACTTTGAAGGTCTATCCACCACCCTCATTATAATCCAGTGTTAAGTGCTAGTCTAGTGTCTCTCCCATGTTGCTTTAACACACTCAGTGTTTGTAAGGCTGTCATTAGTCAACTACTGTGGAGCACACACTTAATATGTCAGAAGTACCATCGTTACACCCTGCATCCATATTTGGCAGCGTAGTTTACCTGAGCAACAGCAGAAAGGTGGGCTGAGAATATCTTTTAATACATTTTCTTTTAGTTACATGGCACTCAGACGGTGAGCTCTTACTGAAATCAATAACATTTTGTAAACCAACACTAGGATTGTAAATAAGATCATGAGCTCTTTTAAAGAAGCTGGTGAAATAAATTGGATTGCACATTACTAAGTCTATACACATCAATCTAAACAAAACAAACTTCTAGAGCTTTACTTTTCACAGCTTATTATAGCTTGGATGTATATGGGCTTGATAAAGATGCTCTTGCTAATAAAGGCTTGGTAATGCACATAATGTGTGTTTTAAATAAAGTAACTTTCTAACTATTACCTTACCTGCATTTACCAGAAACGTGCAATGTAACCTGGGTTTGTTATTCATTTTAATGTAGTTAAAATAACCACATAAACAGAAGCACTGAAGGCACATGTATATGTTTGTTTGTTTGTTTGTTTGTAGTGCTCCTGTCTGTATTCAAAAATCAGTTGTATAAATTAAATACGTAAACGTCATGTTAACAGACACACTGGCCCAGCTTCTGGTGTTATGATCTGGGCAGCCATCACCTACAGAGTCGGTCAGTTCTGCTAGTGATAGAAGGGACACTAACATATCAGCAATATGGCTTCCAATTGGCATTTTTATTAAGATATTGCTCACCCAAGCACAGCAAGGGTTTATCCAGAATGTCTCCAGTTTGCAAAAATACATTGGCAAAAATACATTGGCCTTATAGGACCAGCTGGAATTCCAGCTTGGGCAACTTATAAGTGTGCAGATGTGCCACAGGGTATGGAACCTGTTGATGGAATTTCACAAGATTAAGTCACAACAATAGCACAGCCATTCTTTGGTGGAAGGCCTATAGAGTTGAATTGACCCAGGAAATCCTGAGCTTCTTTTATTTTTATTAAGTTTATTTATATATTGTTATGGGTTATGTGAACCCATCAAAATTAAATGAAATTGGTAATGTGGTAGGCTGTCTTTGTAGCGGACACTTAATATATGGAAGCAACTGATGTGGAATAGCATTTAAATATGAACAGGTTACACTGATTACGACTGTCTGAACCATCTATTTAATGTGTATTAATCCCCAGCACTAACTGTGGGAGCTGAATGAGAAATGACATCAAGTACAGAGAAGGAAGTGTGTCTATAAATTGCATCTCATTATTTGAAAATCTACTGTCTCCATAAAGCTATTGTATCCTCAGTGCGCAAAACCATTGTCTTGATTTTGCAACAGAATTTGTCAGTAAGTACCGTAGTGTAGATTTAGGCTTCATAGGTCTTTAAACAGTTAACCTCAGAATTAATTATGTCTAGTATACAGTAGAATGCATCACATTTAGTCATCTACCCGACATGATTATCCAGAGCAATTTAGCAACAGCTGATACAATCTTGCAGTGTACAATCTAAGCACATTTGGGTCAATGGCCATACTCAAGGACTCAACAGTCTATGACTAACAAAGTAACAGCTAGGTCAGAATGCCCTATGGAGGGCAGTTATTTGAAATGTCCATCATGTCCAGTGATGTGCCCCCTCTCAAAGTCTTGTCAACTGGGCAAGATGTCAGAGTGCCTTGTGGAGGAATGTCTAGCAGTCAAAAATTTCTCACCAAGAGGTACAATAGCCAAAAGTAGCTTTGGAGAGATTTTTTGTAGACACCACGGAGGAAAGTACTTTTACAGTAATCAGAACACACCTGTTATCACCTTTTCGTCTAGATTTTCTTTTTTTTCTTTGAGTGGGTTTATATGGGCTTATATGTAAGTAATTACAGCTGTATTTGTCTAAAGCTTGTCTAGGCTTAGTTTAGATTGCACAATGAATCACTGCTTCGCCACAGGCTTGTTAAGTAACGGTGTAATAATTACATTACCATAGTGATCTTTGCTGTGTGTGCGCATGGGTGTGAATCCCTCTGGGTCCTCCACAGCAGCAGGACGTGAAAAACACTTCTAATTTCTCTTACATTGTTGATTACACTTACATTGGATGATCAACTTGTGGTGGGGTACGAAAACTGCTACTCGTGAGATTTTTTTATTTGTTTTATTTTATTGCGCAACAGTGATCAACACTAATTCTGTTGCTAATCACTAGGAATCCCAGAGATTTACTGCATCGGGAATGTCAGGCCAGGATAGGTCTGGCTACAGATTTTCATTCCAACCAAGCAACATCTGAACAGCTGGTTAAACAGGTGGCATTGGGTTTAACTGCTGCTTAACTGGTGCATCCACTCCGACCTTGAAAACAACCCCTGGAACAAATTATTCAAATTAAATATTACTTGCATTAATTAAGTTGCAATATATAATTTAGTATAAATACCATGCAAGCATGCTAATAGTTTGTACGTGTGACCCCGTCTTCAGGTCCAGCTCTCGCTATACACGTACCTGTCAGCGGAGTTCATTGGCACGGCTACCATCTACTCCACCATCCGCAGAGTGGGGACTGTGCTGCAGCTCATGCACACACTCAAGTATTACTACTGGGCCACTAATCCACTGGAGAGCAGCAGCATCACTCCTAAAGGTCTCGGTGAGTACACACTGCAAAAGCTCATGCTACACACTGCAAACTGAGATCATACGTTCATATTGATGATCAGTTGACAGTGGTGTTGGTGCTTTAATCAGTAGACATTGCCACAAGGCAGCTTTACCAGAAGCTGAGTTTAGATCCCATATGTGTAGCCAGAGGCACTACTGGGAAGGGAAACTCGCTGAGACACATAATGAAGACATGAAAGGATCTAGGCTCAAATAAGACGGTGATTCTCCTCTGGGCGAGATAATTAAAGTGATTTTCCTTGTTTTAAACTGTATTGTTCAGTAGACGTATTATTAGGAACTTCATGGCTATTGGCAAGGAGAAGGCTTAGTAGTGATCCTATAGCTTCACAGTTTTTTTTTACAGTTTTTTTTTCTCCAAGGAAATGCCAGTGCTAATGCTGAGGCATCAATAGACAGGCTATATATAAATATATACGCTTACCAATCACTTTATGAGCTGCACCTCTTTGTTTCTGCAATCTATTTGATCAGTTCCACTTATTATATAGATGTACTTTGTAGTTCTACTCTTACGCACTGTATTCTTACATACCTTGTTAATCTGTTCAGGACTACCACAGTGTGTGTTGTGTTGGCCTGACTGGATGAGACACAGCAGTGCTGCTGGAGTGCCATACTATTAGGCACTTATACCATATTGCTCCACTTTGTAGCTGTAAAGTCAGAGACAGCACCTCATTTGTGGCGACACAGTTTGGGTTAGTCATCCTGTAATCCTTCATCAGTTACAGGTAGCTTCTGGCTAGACACTTTTGGTGGGTTTACAGGTGTCAATCCAGCACCGACTTTGAGGTGTTTATAAACTCCAGCAGCACTGCTCTGTCTGATCATACCAGCACAACTCACACTAATACAGCACCACCACATCCGTGTCAGTACAGTACCAAAAATGATCCACCATGCAAATAGTACCTGATCTGTGATGTTACTGTAGTGGTTCTGACTGTTAGAAGGTTAAGGGTAAAGAGGACAAAGACTTTATGTAGGAAAACGAATCGATTACAGTCTTTAATTGTAGAACTGCAAAGTGCTTCTATATGGTAAGTTGAATTAATACAATGGACAGTAAGGGCAGTGAGAGTAGAAAAAAGAAAGGTGTACCTAAGTTATTGGTGAATGTATATAAACATTTATTTATATTTTTCCCTTTTGGAAAAAGGATGGAAAAAGGCTTCTGTACTGACAATGAAATCCTGTGGCACCTTGGGAATTGCTGGACGCTGTAATAATGTTGATCAGTTTGAGAACAAAAACATACAGAAATGGCAACACAAGAATCAGTCCCACTGGCATTAAGGAAATGAGAACACAAACTTGCCTCAGAGAGGATGGCAAAAAAAACACCGCTGGAGCATTTAGAGAACAAACACATTGCCAAAGATCAAACACAATTCTTGAAGTGCTTAACATAACAGCTCCAAGATAAAATACACTCCTCTGATATCTCTTTGATTAGCTCTCTATGTGAATAACAAACACAGGAAGCATATAAATTCAGAACACTGGATTAAATGCTGCTCTGTGACAAGCAGAAATCTGATCCAGCTGTCAGGCCATCTTCTGTTTTTGCCCAATGTTAGACGGTGCAGCAGACTCAGGCCAAGTGACACACTACCTTAGTGATGGTCACGAGGAGAAGAGCAGTCATGTGAAGTGGAATTCTGCCTGTGTTTTCATGGGTTTACTCCAGGTACTCTGGTTTCCTCCTACAGTCTGAAGACATGCATGTTAGGTTAATTGATACTGTTAAATTGGCATTGTCCTGAGCGCATATATACAGTATAAATAGTCTTGACATAACCTTGTGTATAGATGTAACCTTGTGTGAAATGTACACACTGAAATGCCCACTGATGCCAATAGCGACATTTAATAATGGCAATAAATAATTATTATCAATCAACAATTATCATATTCTATTATCATATGGGTGAGATCAGACAGCTAATGTGGAATTGGATAGCCTACTGTTAAATAATTGAACAGTATTGTGTAGAAGTTAGCAGCATATATCCAGTGCCACGTTATGAATGACTGTGACATCACTCACTCACTCAGTCATTAGTCCTGTAAGCTGGTCCTGCTATCTTTGTAGTGTGTCTTGAGCAGGATTACACTTGTGTAGCGCATCCCTCTTCAGGCTAATCCAGACCAACTTCAAACACGCATATTTATACAATGCCAATTTAGAAGAATCAAGTAACTTTATGCATGCCTTTGGAATGTGGGAGGAAACCGAAGTACCCAGAGAAAACCCACACAGACACAAGGACAACATGCAAATTGCTCACAGGCATAGTCTGTCAGTTTTGAATGGGGATCTGTGGAGCTATGACGTTAACCAGTTGCACCACCAAGCCTTCCAGACCTCTCCTAGAGAATAAAAGTCTCTGTGTATCACCTTAGATGAGATATCCTTTATGTGCTAATACATGGTTCTAAATCTAAATCTTTGAGTTTTCTAATTCTTTGCTTTAGCATTCTTAATCAGTCATTCAGTATGTAGTTCTGTCCATCTCATCTTGCATCTCATTTTGTCGCTTTCTCCGAAATCCTGTCACTTTATATGACTTTTCCAGTCTGGCACTCACTTATGCTTCTCTGCCCTGTTCTTCTTTCACATGTCTTTTATCTTTATCACAGCTATGTAAGATTTAAAAATACGAACCAGAATTTAATTAGGAAATGCATGTTATTTCAACAGCACATCATTTTTGAGAATCCTCTATCCATGCAATTAAATTAATTATCTATTGAAATTCGAATTTATCTGCAGAGCTCATCATTGGAAATCAAATCCGTATATTTACAATGACATCTATGTGCTATAACTTTCCTCTCTAAAAGGCACCACAGCCAATTATTGACATATTTGCTAATGGTAATGTGACATTCAAGTGTGAGCATGTACCTAATAAACTGCATTTACCTGGTCTCACATTCTGTATCATTATTTTCTTAATGATGTTACCTATGACTGTTACTTGTTTCTTTTATTTATTGTTTATTTATTTATACTTATTATGTTTCTCATTTGGTTGACATGCGTTTTCCATGAATCATAATGAATAGAGGTAGTGACAATATTCTGAAGCATATATGTGAAGACTATCAATGCAGTGGGCCAAAAAGTATTTTAGTCAGCCACTGATTGTGCAAGTTCTCCTGCAAAATTAGAAAAAAAAAAATCACATTGTAGGATTTTTCAATAATTTATTTGTAAATCATGGTGGAAAATAAGTATTTGGTCACCCACAAACAAGCAAGATATCTGACTCCCACAGATCTATAACTTCTTTTTTAAGAAGCTCTTCTGTTCTCCACTCATTACCTGTATTAATGGTATTAATTATTAACTGTTTGATCTTGTTATCTGTATAAAAGACACCACAGCCACAGCCTCAAACAGTCAGTCTCCAAACACAATCATGGTCAACACCAAAGAGCTGTCAAAGAACACCAGGAAGAAAATTGTATACCTGCACTGGACTGGGAATAATGAATATGCAATAGGCATGCAGGTTGGTGCGAATAAATCAACCTTATGGAGCAATTGTAATAAAATGGAAGACATACAAGACCATTGATAATCTCCCTCGTTCTGGGGATCTTATCCTGTGGGGTCAAAATGATCATGAGAATGGTGAGCAAATATCCCAGAACTACAGGGAGGGACCTGAATTACCTGCAGAGAGCTGGGACCAAAGTAACAAAGGCTACCATTATCAACACACTACACCGAAAGGGAATTAAATCCTGTAGTGCCAGCCATGTCTTTCTGCTTAAGCCAGTTTATGTCCAGGCCTGTCTAAAGTTTGCCAGAGAGCATATGGATGATCTAGATGAGGATTGGGAGAATATCAAATTTTTTTGTAAAAACTCAACTCGTCGTGTTTGGAGGAAGAAGAATGCTGAGTTGCACACCATATGTAATGTAAAGCATGGGGGTGGGAACATGCTTTGGGGCTGGACCACTGATACGCGTTAAGTGAAGAATAAACGGGTCCATGTATCGTGAGATATTATGCCAAATCCTCCTTCCATTAGTGAGAGCATTGAACATGACTGGGTCTTCCAGCATGACAATGATCCCAAACACACCGCTCGGGCAACGAAGGAGTGCCTCCGTAAAAAGCATTTTAAGGTCCTAGAGTGGCCTAGCCAGTCTTCTAGACCCCCATAAAACATTTGTGGAGGAAGCTGGAAGTCTATTTTGCCCAGCATCAGCCCCAAAACATCACTTCTCTAGAGGAAATCTGCATGGAGGAATGGGCCAAAATACCAGCTACAGTGTGCGCAAACCTCGTGAAGACAGGAAACGACCAAATACTTATTTTCCACCATAATTTACAAATAAATTTTATTTAAAAATCCTACAATGTGATTTCCTGTTTTTTCTTATTTTGTTTCTTATAGTCGAATTGTATCTTTGATGAAACTTACAAACCTCTTTCATCTTTCTAAGCACAATCAGTGGCTGACTAAATACTTTTTTTTACCCCACTGTATGTATTTCATAATGGAGTTGTGTTTAGTGAGGTGTTAATGAAGCATGTGCAAATCAGTGTTTTATCTGCTTATACGTTTGCAGACTTAAGCACTACTTGGACAGGTGTGAGTAAGTTATCTAAACACAGGCTAATGTGTCTTGATGTCTTGCAAGAGTACATAAATGAAAGAATTGTAGCCATTCCATCTTCAACAGATGAGACTGAATTCCCTATGTTTTAACCAATTTATTTTCTATTTAATATCAATTCTCTGTTCACTACATTTACAACCTTAATTCCAATAAAGTTGGGACGTTGTGTAAAACGTAAATAAAAACAGAATACGATGATTTGCAAATACTTTTCAACCCATATTCAATTTTTGCAAATATTTTCTCATTTTAAATTTGATGCCTGAAACACTTTTCAAAACAGTGGGGACAGGGGCAACAAAAGACTTTTGAAATTTTAGGAATTCTCAAAAAAAACATTTGGAACATTCCACAGGTGACTGTTATGATTGGGTATTGGGTAAGGAGCATCCCCAAAAGGCTCCGTTGTTTACAAGCAAGGGTGGGGCAAGGTTCACCACTTTGTGAAAAACTACATAAACATAATTTCCAACAGTTTAAGAACAACTTTTCTCATTGTGCAATTAAGGGATTTCATCATCTACAGCCCATAATATCATCAAAAGATTCGGAGAATCTGGAGAAATCCTGTGGTCTGCCGAATTTTAAATTGTTTTTGGAAATCTTGGACGTTGTGTCCTACAGGACAAGGCCACTTGCACATCTGTAAAGGCACCATTAATGCTGAAAGGTACATACAGAATTTGGAGCAACAAATGCTGCCATCCAAGCAACATCTTTTTTAGGGACATCCCTGTTTATTTCAGTAAGACAATGCCAAGCCACATTCTGCACGTGTTACAACGAGTCACTTCGTAGTAACAGAGTCCGGGTACTAGACTATCCTGCCTCCAGTCCAGACCTGTCTCCCATTGAAAATGTATGGCTCATTATAAAGTGCAAAATACGACAATGGAGACCCCGGACTGTTGAGTAACTGAAGTTGTACATCAAGCAAGAATTGGAAAGAAATCCGCCTACAAAGCTTAAACAATTAGTGTTCTCAGTTCTCAAACACCTGAGTGTGCTGCAGGCATCAAATTCAAAATGAGCAAATATTTGCAAAAAACAATAAAGTATATTAATTTGAACATGAAATATCTTGTTTTTGTAGTGTATTCGAATTTGGGTTAAAAAGAATTTGAAAATCTTCTGTTTTTGTCTATGTTTTACACAACGTCGCAACTTCATTCGGAATTAGTTGTAGACTATTGGGATAAACCACCCTGTTTGTGTGCTAAATGTTGTTGTTTCCTCGCTTAATGCCACATAGATTTGTCAGATTAGATCAGGTTCTGTTTGTACGGTATTTATGGCTGTGATGACCTGGAGACTCATCGGTTGTGATTTGCTGCACATATACACCTAATAGCTAACTGGCATGAAGCGATGTGATGCTGGTGTGTGTTTTTGAGACACACTTTAATAAGCTATTGTAAGAGACTTAATGGCTTTCATAAAAATTCCTGATCTGAGACCCGTTTTAAGATCAAATGAAAACACCACATTGAATTATGTAGTGTTACTTCAGTACATTGTTGTTTCAGTGCTTGAATGTTACATATTTTTATAATTTCCCTTAAACCCTCGAGTGTGGTAATTAACATAGAACACTAACAAATATGAAAAAAAAGTAGCACAATAAAATGTAGTGTTTCCATCATTTGGTCAAATTAACTATAAAAATCACCTTTACCTTTGCACATGGAATTTCCTGTTTGATGCTGGAGAGAGCTCAACCATTGGTTCTCAACAATATTCACATCACTATGTTTGAGCCAAGACTTATGCTTCATGATCATATTAAACACTTTTGATTTTATCGGAAAGTCAAAATGAGAAAAAGACTGATTTGTACCAAACGATGGAGACGCAAGCTTACCTAGACTCATTATTTTACTCTCACTATTTTATTTCGACACTGAAAATTTATTTGCGACTGTGAAATTGCTTAAAAAGTTATTTGGTGTGAGGCTGCCATTACTAACACAATAATCCCCACAATCTACAATGAGACCAAAACCAAAAGTCATGGAATCCGTGAGAGAAAAAAAAATCCTGTATAGAAAAGAAAAATAATTCAAGATTGATATATGCATCGATAATCAGTTAATTGATTAATAATCAAATTGCAGCCCTCATTATTGTAATCCAAATCATATCCTAAGTTGCCTAGCAGTTCTCACTTTTAATTAACATTTTTAAACACGTTTAGGTGGTCTAGATTTGTCCAAATGCAATCCTCCTGATACAAATCCTGATGTATTAAACCACATGACATTGTCATATCCAAATGTAAATCATATGAGTCTACTCTATCCTCATGCGCATTTTCTGATGACGTCTTTTTAGGCATTTGGCTTTTATAAAGCTTCAGCCTCAGCTGTCCTCAAACCCATTTACGATCTCATAGCCAGTGCCATTTCGCAGAGTAATGCAGTAGCATAGAGTGCCTTCAGTGCAAGACACACTTTCCAGATACAGATATATGCAGTTTAGGATACGCCCAATTAACATCTGTTTGCTTTTTTATTATAATTTACTGTTTATAAAATTGTATTAACTTATTAAAGGAAAAAGGAAATAATGCAAGGGATGTTGCAGATGTAAACAGCTTGTAATCTCAACAGCCAACCGACACTAGTTCTACGCCCAGGAACAGGAGATAGAATTGAAGAGCAGAAGTCCGTCATTCACTCAAAAGCTCATTACCGTACCGGACATGATCTCGCTTGCATGTTAGCTCACATTTGGACTAGGGACAGATTGTTGTAGATTGTTTCTGTCAGTGTTAATCAGTAACAAATTCACTTGTAGTAGCCAGTGAGTAGCTGTCTTCCCTTTTCCCCTCATATCAGGATAATATCTGTTCTCCAGCTTACTGATAATACACTGCTCACAAAAATAATTTCATTATGGGAGATTTCATTTTGAACTATCCCCTAATTTTGTGAGCAGGATATTAGGAGTGAAAATTAGATTTTCTGAGACAATTTAATGCAGAAGATTATTTTACTTTAATTTTTTATCTATAATTATTATTATCTATTTAAATCAAATTCACATCTTACCCCAGGAGCCTTTAGAAATATGGGCTCTCAAACTGTCAGGAGCAGGGCCTTCTTTGTCATTTCTGCGACTAGGAGCTGGCTTATTCCTGTGTAGCCGCTACAATGCAGACTAGGAAAAAGTGGGGTGAAAACGTGAAAATAATGGAATTCTGAGAGACACACAGTTGCATCAGGTCAATAATTCTGACGCCCCCTCTATGCACATTCACAGTGTGTAAGGTGAATTTATTTGGACTAGCTTTGTAATGCCTGTGGCTCTATTGTTAAATAAAATATGAAAGCAGAGAACTGAAAGAAAGTAGTAATAAACGAGAGAGAGAGAGCGAGCTACACAGAGTAGGAGATGCAGCATGATGCCAGAGCCCGAGGAGGAGATGTTAAATCACCTTGGTTGCAAATTTCAGATCCTGTTGGGCTAGGAATACTGCAGTCACTCTAAATGTCATGTCGCTCACTAAATGTCATGTATTCCTGCCTGGTAGGAAGAAACCAGCACAGGACTATAGCTACTGTGCATGTTATCCAGCATGTAAAGTTGTGATGAATACTGCTCACATAAATAAGGGGATATTTAATTATGTACTATTTTATTATGAAGTATCCCTTAATTTTGTGAGCAGTTTACATTACAACTCTCACTGCCTGGCTGACCTGTTCAGCTGCTCATTATAATGGCTTACCAATCAGCCAATCACATGGCAGAAACTCTGTGCATTTACCCATGTAGACATGGTCAATATGAGCTGCTGTTCAGTCCGAGGACCAGAATGGGAAAGAAAGGAGATTTATGTGACTTTGAACGTGACGTAGTTGTTGGTGCTAGACAGGATGGTTAGAATATTTTAGAAATTGCTGGGATTTTCATGCCCAGCCATCTCTATGGTTTACACAGTGAATTAAAATGCTTTGTTAATACCAGAGGTAAGATGTGAATGGGCAGACTGGTGTGCAGGTGAGAATAAGAACATCTCTGAATGCTCAACACATTGAACCTTGCAGCAGATAACCTACAGAAACTGAAGACTAACCCAGATGCAGCTACTGTCAGCTAAGAGCAGGCAACTGAGAAAACAATTCACATAGGCTGACCAAAAGTCTTCCAACAGATGATTGGACAAATGTTGGCTGGTCTGATGCATTTCTGCTGCAAAAATCAAGTGGTAAAATCAGAATTTGGCATAAACTATCCTGCCCTGTGTAAATGGCTGCTGGTGGTGTAATGGTGTGAGGGATATTTACTTGACAAACTTTGGTTCCTTAAGATTTAAGCACAATTTAAACATCATAGCCTTCCTGAGTATTGTTGATGACCATGTTCATCCCTTCATGACCACAGTGCACCCTTAACCACTGCTCCCAACACCTCCTAATGGCTAGGTCAAAACGGCCTAGATGCTGGGCAATTCCTTAATGACCATACTGCTTTTGTCAGTCCAGTGATGTTCTCCCTTCTGTAAGTCTGTCAACTGGAAAAAATGACTTTGAGTGCATTACAAGGCATGCACTTAGACCACACCTGTAATTATTTATATATCTACCTGAGACAGAACTGCATGCCTAGTTTTGCAGTAACCCAACATTTGTATCTGGGTGTGTTATTTTTTTGTAAATGAGTGAGCAAGAGGAAAAATCACTTATAACACATTTATGAGTTGTTTTAAGCAAACAGGATCCATACATGTATGAAAGCTGTATTCATTTGTTTATGAGGAGTAATGGATATACACTGAATGGCAAACAAATATCACACACTCTAGTATTTCATTGGACCGCCTTTGGCTTTGATTACGGCACACATAAGCTGTGGCATAGTTTACACAACATTCATTTCTGTCCAGAGTTGCATTAATTTGGTTTTCACAAAATTTGGGTTGATTATACAGTAGGCACTAGGCATGATGGGTGCATCTCTTCTCTTCCTATCCCATCACTCTAGAACAGGGTAAATCTGGACTCGTCAGACCACATGACCTCCTTCCTTTGCTCCTGAGTCCAATCTCTCTTTTAAAACAGATCAACATCTTATCCACCATTAATGGGTGTGTTTTTGGTTAGACATGGTTGTTTAACAAATGAGAAGCTATTCACTCTATCTGTTAACTTGTTGTCAGATGAAATATAATCACCCATGCATAAAATATCCAATTGGAGGCTCTTACCTATTTGCTTAGTTAAATTCTGGTGGTGACCAGGCAATGTCGTATATTTGATATATTATATATAAATATTAAGCAAATGGATATTAAAGATGCTGGACGTATGAAATCCCATATACAGTATTATGATTAGTACTCTTTAGTAATTGTATAACTATTTCAGCATCCATTTTATTGGATAGAATGTTTTGGACATTTAATTGACCTGTTTCTAAGCCACACATTTTGTCTCTGGGCACTCAGGTGGCACAGTGGTTTTAAGATTTTATGCCACTTCATGAAGCTGGGTCTTCCAGCCCAATCTGGCATCTCATGTAAGCATGATTGGAAGGGAGAAAGGTCCATCATAGAATTATTTCCTGGCACTGCAATGGTAACTTTAGCTAGTCCTGCAATGTACTGGTGTCCATACAGGGGATGCTGCTGCATAATAATGACAACGTATTAATAATAATAATAATAATAATAATAATAATACTAATAATAATAATAATAATAATAATTTATTTTATATGGCCTTTGATTTTAAGCTGGTGCTATATGGCTGATGTTTTAAGCTTTTATCTATCAGTATGGCACTAGCCACCAGTCTATGCAAGCAGAATGACTAAATCTTTTTTTATTTTATTTTTAAAACCTTACAGACCTGTCTTAAGTCCTGAATTCAGTAAGTCATTAATTTAAACATGGTGGGAGTCACACTGATTCCATTACCTTTCAAGGAATCACTACAAATCATGAGTCATGCTTCCTCTCCTCTGCACACATAATGCTATTAAATGAATTCAAGAGAGGATGTTTGATTTTCTAGAAAAAGCACAATTCAGCCGCCTCCAACAGCATGACACTGTGGGTATATGAGAGAAATCAATGCAACACTTTAAAGGCTCCATACTATATTTTTAATGCAATAGCATTTGTTTGTACTTGTCTCATGGTAGGTCCAGTATAAGAGTAGCAGAGCATAATATAAAATGGTTGAATAAATGAACGCCCTGGACTGGGCTGTGTGTGCACCCCAGTTAAAATGCCTATGTGTGTAACCTAAGTGAAAACTCTGTGAGTGTATCCTTAGTGTAACACCTGTGTGTGTGTGTGTGTGTGTGTGTGTGTGTGTTGTTGTGTGTGCGCATGCTTGTGTGTGCGTGTGTGTGTATAACCTGAGAAAAACAGCTGTGTGTGTATTCTAAGTATACGGCCTGTGTATGTAACCCGTGTAACTTGTGTAAAATTGTGTATTTTGCAGATGGCCCTCGGCCTACGCAGAAGGAGATCATCTCTTTACGCGCCTTCATGCTTCTCTTCCTTAAGCAGCTCATCCTCAAGGTAAGCACACCACCTAATTTAAAGTTTTACATGATTATTGTATATATTTGTGCATTGTATATCTTATTAACCAATTGTAGTTTGAACACTGTCGATTAGCCATCATTTGTATATTATGCACTTTGAGTTTTATGGTGGTTAGAGCTTCCAAACTCCACTGGAATTTATTTTAAGTGTTATTATAGATATTTCACTCCAAGGCAAGGTAAATATGGAAAAAACAAGCACAATAACCCATTATGTACACAGAATAAGCAACAAACAAACCCACCAGCATACTTAACACTTCCAAGGAAGTATGTCTGAAAAATCTTGGGTGTAAAACCCAAAACCACAGCTGCCCCCAGTTTCCCTCCTCCTTATGTTGAAATAGAAAAGAAAAAACAGCTACTTGATTATTTTTTTTTCATTGCTAATTACTGTTATTGCCCCGTTTATTTAGTGACCAAGAAAAGTTCACGTGTGTTCATTATATCTTTTATATATATTTTAATCCAGTGTTAGTTACACTCCTCTGAGCATACATTGTTACCCTTGTTTTGCATCGGGAAAGTGTGTACTGCCGTAATTGGTGTACATTTTGTTCTTTTTTTTTGCATTATTTTTATTTGGGTTTTGTTTAAGTGTAAATGGCTTCTCTAAAGCTTAATGTACCTTAAGAGCTTACATTCAAAACTTCTGGATTAGAGTTCACTAGTCCAGGTCCAGCAGCTAATGTTCCAACCAAATATCCAAATAGCAAACAGGATTTTGTTACGTATTTACATTTGTAAATCTTTAAATTGTCTGGGCACAAGGTGTGAGCTCAATGTGTAAATAGTTTTTATTCAAGGCTTTCCCTAAATACACTAATGTACTCGCTAATGTGTGAAAATACAGATTATAGACTGACATTACACACTAATGGATTTTGGTGTCTGGGTTAGTATGATAGTCCGATATCAGGCCAGTATCAGTCTTTGTCTTGTTTTTTTGTTTTTTTTTCTAGTATAGATTAAACCAATTGAGAGCAATCCAAATTTAATGTGTCCAGCTTTACTAATCAATTTAAGTAAGAAGCAGTAAACATATGATTGTAATTACGTATGCAAATAATAGTTTAAATAATAAACGTAAAAAGTAATAATATGTTTTAATATCAGATAATAATTTCTTGGAGGGTGTTTGAAGGACATCTATCTATAATAGAGAATAGGTTTAGCTCATGTGTTTAGCTGAACACACAAAACAATTAAACATTTAACACACTAATTGATCTTTTAACTCGTTCTGTTAATTGTCTTCACAGAAGCCTGTAGCTCAGTAACATTTTTAGCCAAGTTATTTTTATTGTCCACAGTGTCATGATAATAAGTTAATTTTAATTATAGTCAAATTTTTGTTATCATCAGAACAAATGTTTGTGTGCTTGACACTGTTGGGTACTTTTTTCCTGGTCTCATGGTGATAAACTTTGTTTTATAGTTATAATAAATTATGTAAATTTCTTGTGTTCTCAATTTATTAATACCATTATCACAAGAAAATGCTGATTGCCTTTAACAGCATTAGTTAATGGTTTCTCTAGGGGGAATAAAGCAATTTCATGCCAAATATTGAGTTAATAAAAGATGATATGCTGCCTTCTCCATTTCTCACACTACGCACAGGGCGATATTTTAATAGAATGATGTAGCTTTGGGAAAGTCTAAAAAATCTCTTGTGTCCTATTTCAGAATAGTAAGTTGTAAAGATCTTAAATTAATTGTATTGTTATCTGTTAGATTTTAGAAGCGTGGGATATTAATAAGAGTCTGAGGTATTGAGATTTGTTGGAATTATTTAAGGTCACGTGAGATTCAATGGCTATTCATGATAGGAGTAAGATTACATCGATTCTTCTCTCTAGACAGTTTCATACTATTGCAAATTTAGAGTGAATGTGGAGGACATGCAGACCACACAGGCAGGGTCCAAGGTTAGGGATTGAACTGGGATCTCTGAATCTGTACCTTTTATCTTGAGAGAAAATGATCCTGTGATTTAAAGAAAACATTTGTTGCCATAATTGTGAGCAAAATAGAAGAAAAAAACACGGGAAACAGCAGGGAATTTACACAGCTCTTTGGAGTTATGTACATTTTATATCTCTGCTCACTATATAGAACTATATATTGATATACATATTGATTAATTTTTTATACAAATAATGTAAAGTAAAAAAATTATAAGAATATAAAAACTTGTATACAACCCCACCCCCTAAATAAAAAGAAAAATTAAAAATGAGTCATTCATTTGATGAGCCATATGAGCTCATTCAGTTT
>JAVSBV010114923.1:5572-20596 GCA_033117975.1 Parotocinclus spilosoma
GCACAAGAATCACACGAGAACAGCCTTTGATAACAAGCGATGCATTTCACCTCCCAACGAGACCAATGATGCTGTCACAATAATATCCACTAAAATGATGAGGACGGATTAGGCAGCAAGCCCTGTATAAGAGCAATGATGGTGCATTCTATAGGGAACAGGCACTTTACCAGGGACTAAGTCACATCTATTATGTAGCACCTACATCCCTGACACCACAATATCATAACATTTCACTAGTGTGTGCATGACATCATTTGTCACAGCTCCCCAAGCAATGAGCACACAACGGGTGTGTGTGGTGACAAAAATCTGAACCACTCGCATGTATTCAGCAATGTCTGTTCTGAATTTAAACAGTGCAGAACCCCCAAATCCACCTCCCAAACAACCCCCAGTAGTTTCTGCTCACATCATCCTTGTGATTTTGCTTATTAACAGTGATTAGATTTGTTCGTTATTATCGTTATAATTACTTTTAAATGTTATTATTATACAATTATGTCTGTGTACTGTGATGGAGGACGGCATGGAAAATGGTGGTGCGAAGAGGGACGATGTAGAAAACTGAAAAAGCTGGGCAAGACAAAGTCTCAAGAAGTAATGATGTGACAAACTGCAAGATGGGCCTATAGTAGGCCTACAGTATTGTTGAATTTAAGGGTAGGCTCTGGACTCTAGGTATTATTATCTAAGAAATGATTTGGTCCATTTTAAGATGCCTGATAGCAAGTCTTGTCTCTGATTAAGACTGCTCTGCAGTTTTACCTAGATTAACAATATCATTTTAAAATACATTTGTTACCCAAGCTCTTCCATTGTGCAAAGGTGAGTGTGTGCATGTGAGTGTATCTGTGAGTTCATTTCACCCCTAATGACATAGAAAATGAAAGTTTCACAAAAGGGACAGCACACACAGGACGTCTCATGCCATTCCCGTGTCAATCCATCATTGCTTTTAGACAGGCTCGGGGCGAGACTCCATCATGATCATACATCACACCACATCCTTACACATAATACACTTCTTCATGTCACTGGCACAATGGGTACCTGATGAAATCTCTGTGGAAGTTTTCACACATCGTGCGGATCTACCACTGGTGTTGCAAAAACCTGCGAAAGTCAAACTGATTTAATGAGGACATATATTAGAACTTAGAGTTGTTACTTATAGCATTACTATGTCTAGTCTTTAGTGGCATTAGTATCATTTGTACATTTACAGCAGACACCCATATTTTAGATAAATTACCAAGGCAACTCAACTGAGCTTGTTAGAATTTAACTCAAAATCCTCAAGTAGGTAATCCAGAACCGTTATCCAACAATAGCTGAGTTCACCATAGAAAAATAATTCAAAAGCTTTCTAATGTATAACAACATATTTCATTTGTTTTCCATAAGTTTTTTTTTCCCTGCAGGTGCTTTAAAATGCAGGCTCATTGTACAGTCATTGTTTCCTGATGCGAACCCAATGTAATTGTTAATGAAGTCTGCGATCAGCCGGTAGTCTGGATGTGTTACTTTAGTAAGAAATATATTTGTTTATTCATCAAAGGCAAATTGAATTCTGCCATGCAGTCGCTTCTAAGAGGAAAAGACCCCCTGTGACTCGAATGTTAATTTGCGTTCTGATGCGCATTAAAATATTCAAGTCTGAATAACATGACATTCTTTAATCAGCCTTTCTTCATAAAATTTGACAACACAAACATAAATGAGCACATAAAGGGAGGTCTGTGAAAAAGATGTTGCGACATTGACAGTCAGGTATCAGTGTAGCAGTACGACATCTTGGGTACGTCAAGAAAAAACATCCTTACTTGAATCATGAATGTGTAGATGTATTATTTATGAATTACAGGCATGTGAAAACATCTGACAATTACAGCATTTAGTAGATGCATTATCCAGACCTAACAACGTACACTACCTGTAAGTGTAAATTAAGGACTTAATTAAGGGCCCAACTGTAGCAGCTTGAACCCTGGACCTTGTTATGAATAGATTATTATGCCATTATGGTCAGAAGTTAGTAATGGTGACTGGCTGTCTAAGAACAAACTCTCAGATGCCTGAATTTACTTATTATTGAAAAAATGCAGCCATACAGTCCAATGAATTTGTCTAAAGATTCAGATTTGGAAGACAATTTATTTAAACCCCAATACTGACTTTGAGTCTTTCCAACATGCAGATTTGACTTGGATTTTTACCATTATTGAAAACTAAAACTCTTCTATTCAAGCAGAATCATGAAATTATTTGTGTAAACTCTCAACAAGATTATGCATGGATTTTGTGGACTTACACAACCTATGCAACCTACACAACAGAGTCTTCTAAGGAATAATGTTACTAATGGGAATCCCAATAAAGACACAATATTTAGAATTGTGGCAGTAAACTTAACAACAAAGCGAAAGCAAACCATTAAAACAGTATAAATTATACAGCACGATGGCTCGGTGGGTAGCACCACTGCCTAACGCCAAGAAGGTCCCGGCCGGCCTGGGTCCTTTCTGTGTGGAGTCTCCCTGTGTCTGTGTGGGTTTACTCCAGATACTCCGGTTTCCTCCCACAGGCCAAATACATAAGTTAATTGGTGTCTCTAATGTGGTTCTTAGTGTGTGTGACTCTGTGTGTGTGTGTGTGTGTGATATGGTGGATTGGCATGTTGTCTAGAGTTGTTCCTGCCCTTGTGCCCAGAGTTTCTGGGTGGGCACCAGTTGGCCCATGACCCCATGTGGATTAAGCAGAAGATAATGAATGAGCTTAAATTCTAACATTTTTAAATAATGACCAACATGGCTGAGACTAAACTATTAATAATACAATATTGGTATTGCATAAAGTGGCCATGACAAGAAGGAGTGAGGGTTGCTCACTGCCTTTGAACAACTATAGTGAGATTTTTATTACAGTGCAGTGTCATTTTCAGTCATGATCTTCAATGCTGTGGCGATCACGAAAACTGGACCTCATACAGCTAAAAATGACGGTGGTCGTCAACCAAAATAGTCCACTAGCCAACAAGGTTCAACCAAAAGTACACTTAAAAACTGATTAAGCATGTCAACGTTTTTCCAAATTCAACCTTAATTACGGTTTTTCTTAAATTACTCTCTAAATTACTCGCTGCTGTTCACAACCTCAATATGTTTTTCCAGATCCCTTTAGATCTGCCCATGACTCTTCAGAGCCAGCTCTAATTCTTCAAGTCACCACAGATATCTTTTTAACTCTCACTCTTATATTTCTTACACTCTTACCATTAGATCACCCAATTGCTCGGGTGACAGCCTGAGTGAATGCCTTTATGGTGGGGTGCAAAGAAGTGGCAAAAAGAGAATCTGTGGATTCACTTTCAAAATAGGTCCTACTAACAAATATTAGCCTACTAACAAGTACTGTAACCCCTCCTAATCAAAATGGTGGCAGCATTTGAGAAACAGGGAATAAAGGAAAACCAACAAACTAAGGTTAAGACACTATCAGATCACCTAAATTCAAGTTAATATTGGTTTTCTGTTTTATTTTCCAAGTTTAAAACGACTTTCTGCTGTTGAAAACCTCAATATATTTTTGTCTGATCCCTTTAGAAATCTCTATGACTGTTTAAAGCCAGCTGTTACTCTTTAATTCGCAGTAAATCGCTTTCTAACTATTTCTTTACAGCTCTTAAGATCCTGCTGTAATGCTACATATCTTCAAAAACATTTCTTTCTTTTAATCTTCCACCCAAGTCTTTTGGAAATGGACACTGCCATGCAATTTGCAACCTTTATAGTGCATAAAACACTCCGACTGTGTCCAGCCTCGTTATACCAGTATGTTCTGACCCCCCTCTAGCAGCCAAGTGCCCAAACCATTATAATACAGTTTTTATTTTTATAATATAGTTTTGCGTTAATCGTATTGTTTATTGCATTCAGTCCAGAGTATTCTTTTTAATGTAGCCTATACAGGTTTTATACTGGTTTTAACTTTACTATGTGATTCCTGACTTTACTTTAGATATTCTTCAAGATTAGGAAGGCCACTGCAGACTGGTTTCACTCCCAAAGACAATTGTCACTTATTATTTTTAAATGGTTGGAAGAAGAATTTCCAGCCCCGATAAGATTCCCGTGTCCTTGAGGCTGAATTCATACCAGATCTGGAGTGAAGAGAAGAGTGCAGGGTGGTGGGATTGACATAGATAAATACACAGAGAGTGCATTTGCCAGGTGGCTTAGAAGGCGTGGCATCAGCCATCAATCACTTCAGCTGCCCAGGTTCGGCAAGAACGGCATGATCGCGAGTGAATATCGCGAGTGAAGGTCCAAGAGAAAGCAGGACTCTAAATATAGAGTCCGGTGATGTTGATGCAATTTTTTATGCCAGTTAAATGTGCTTTGACAAGAGAAAAGATGGGTTTCTAAGCGCAGGGTTCCGTGACCTTCCTGGGAAGTTTCTACTCCATTACTATTCTCCCGCCATTGGCTCACACCAGTCACGACGTTTTAAAACCTAAAGCTGCAAGTCAATTTATCACAATTTTAGGTAGGCCAAGGATAGTCTGGCAGACTTGGAGGAGCAAACAGGTTCACTGTCTGCATTTGATTGAATACAGGAGCATGCACATTCTCTCAATTCCAGTCTTGAAACTTCTACAGTCTTGAAACGACCAGGGTAATAAAAGGTTGTTGTGTTATATTTAGTCATGTAATTTAGTTATAGACTGTCACTTAGAGTGTGTTGACTATTTGAGTCTCTGTCAGCAACTGCATTTAATTGTTTTTCATGTAAAAAGTAATTTAAAAATACGTTTTGGATTGGCTGGTCAGGTAAATCCAGCTACCCAGTTACCAACCTGTATTGTGCAGCATTATAAACAGCATCTACAGTATGCCGTATAACTGTATCTGTATATTTTTTTTATGACTCACGCCATTTGACATGGTCACATAATGATTCAGGTCATTGTTTTTTCATATGTCCTCCTGAAAAAGCCAGAGTGAGCAAAATCCAATTAAATGGGTAAAGACTAATGCAAACCATTCACTCCAGTTCTCAAAATAAGTCTATGTTGTTTAGTTACTATGCAAAAGAAATGACCATATAATAAAGTTTCTTTTAACAGGTTTGTTATTATATATTATATATAAGTCCACATGTCAAATGCAGTAGACATAAAATAATGTAACCGTAAAAAAACATGGTGTTGAAAATTTTAATAGCTACTAAATAGGTACACACACACACACACACACTGAACTTTTCATTTGATTTTCTGATGACCTTGTTTAATGAAGTCAAATCCAGTAATATTTTTTATTTCTTTTTTTTATTCAAATTTTTGTGAGCATTGTATTATATAAAAACTATCAAAAACACAATTAGTCCTACACTACACCTTATGCCTTTGCTTTTCCTTTAACCTTGATATTGTTACATTTTTCCTGTCAAATGTTTTAGACATAAAATAATGCAACTGTACACAAAAGCACATGGTATTGACCCATTTTCATTAAAGTTGAATACAAATGCGCCCACAAATTTGCCCGTGTGAAGATTATTGATTGAATAAACATGTTTTCTTGAATTATGTATCACCTTACATACTTCACCTCACATCACCTACTTCTTATCATTTGGCCTGTGAATTGGAACACGATCTCATGTTGGAGTGCATTTCAAACAGGGATACTTTTGTAATTTTAGGAAACACTACACAAACATTCCGAAAAAAGGAAATAATATTATATAATGCATTATATGAAGAATTTGAACTATCTAAAAAAAGCAAGTAGACCTACTTGCAGAAAAATATGTTAAGCATTTATGCGTTGAAAAATTTAGATATTACTCCCAACACTATATTATGATCAAGAAGTCATTTTCATACCGATTCATCCTATTCAGGATTATTTGTTGTTTGTTTATTCACAAGATTGTCACAAGACTAATCACATATATACACTGAAGTCAATAACTAATTAATCGAGTAATCAATTCATCTCATTTGCATTTGCCTCTTTTGCACAAAAAAAACTCAAGCCACTTCATCCTGGGATTGAACCCAGGACCTTCTTGTTGTGAGATGGTACCCGCCAACGGCACTGTAAAGCCACAGAGAGAACTCAATATACACTGGTCTTTGCTGTGTCTTTACCAGGGAATGTACTATATCAAAACCTCGATTTAAAAAACAATAAAACAATGAATTTATAAATTGCTTAATTACTGAAAATATTCACCACACTACACTACTATTAAAAGAGAATTAATTTGCATACTGATTGCAGATTGCCACAGATAATAAACTTGCACACAAAAATAAAACTGAGTACAGAAGTCCAAAAGAGAGACTGTGAATACATTTATTCATTTTCTTACTGCTAGTTCTAATTCAGGGTTGTAATTCAGTGTCACAGGGAAGATCCAATAAACACTGTTTTCTTTAACATGGATATTGTTCAGTGTCCCCTGTGTTGCATCATGTCAAATGCTTTAAACATAAAATAATGGCCCTGTACACAAAAGCATGTGATATTGATCCTTTTTCATTAAAGTTCAAATACAAATGTCCAAACCGATTTGCCTTTCTGTAGCTTATTGATTTGAATAAAAATGTTCTCATGCATTATGCATGACCTCACCTTATCATGTATGTACATGAACTGGAGGACACACATACAGAGAATGTATGTGAGAGAGAGAGAGAGAGAGAGAGAGAGAGAGAGAGAGAGAGCATTTTAAAGAGTTACTTATGCTATTTAGGAAATATCCTTGGAAATAGTAGAAATAGTTTATAAATCTCTATCTCTAATATAAATTCATATTTTGTTATTTTCTTCTTATTATTATTTTGTTTTTTGAATATTTTGGCTGAGCATAAAAGCATTTTACAGACAGTTATGTACGGCAATGTATGTGACAAATAAACTTTGATTTGATTCTTATATGATGTACTATACTAAAAACTCAAAAACATACAGTCTAATAAACGACACAATAATCATTACGTAATTACAAAAAAAAAACTTTACAACAACACTATATTACTTTAAAAAAAAAACCAAATTGGTCCAATTCAGGGTGGCAGCAGTGTCAGACAGAAGACGCAAACTATGCAGGTCTTTGCTATTTCATAAACAGGAATATTGTTCTGCATTATGTACGTGAACTGGAAGGCACCCATACAGTGAATGTTTATTTGTCTTTATCTCCAAGACACTGTCAAACATAATTCTATTAAAAGTCCCCTTTTTCATATAGCCTGTCATACAGCATGTAGATAAGCTTAATACAGTCACTCAGTAAGCATTCTTTCTCTCCCAATCCCTATCTCTCTCTCTCTCTCTCTCTCTCTCTCTCACACACACACACACACACAAACCTTAAGACCTGTGTTTAAAAAAATCAACACATAATCGCTCATGTCACCACAAGAGCAGCCTTCATAACCGTTTTGAAACTCCCACACACAGGCGCAACAAAATGAATTCTCCTTGGTCTGAGTCATTTGAACAATGGTCATCCTTCAGAGCAGCCACAACTCCACTCAAAATGTGTCCCTGTTCCCACC
The DNA here is from genome assembly GCA_033117975.1 of Parotocinclus spilosoma. Lineage (NCBI taxonomy): Eukaryota > Metazoa > Chordata > Actinopteri > Siluriformes > Loricariidae > Parotocinclus > Parotocinclus spilosoma. Next base: position 13,149 of record JAVSBV010114923.1, read on the forward strand.
GACTGAATGAGCAAACAGTAAAAAAGAAATAAAGTCAGGGTTATGTCAATTTCACTTGTTATATGTACCTGAAAAATCAGTCTAACAGCTCAACCAAAAACTTTGTCACTTAGCTATGGTGGATTTAACTAACTGAACTATAATCCAGTAACTAATACAAGTATAACTAAACACAAACCGAATGCTGGAGTGCATGCCTAACAGGATTACTCCGGTTACTTTTACTTAGATAAAAACCTGTGAAAACATCACTGGACAGTGAAATGATCAAATGAATGAAATGAATATAATATTGTAGCCTCAGTGGGGTAGGCATGTCCAGGATCCCAGCATACATTGCGGTTCAGTGGCCACTGTTATTGGGGTTCATGTTACGTATTGGAATGCACCTACAGTATGTCAGAGTGGGTCACTTTGGAGCTTTTTTTGCCTTCAAATTCGTCCGAGCTCAAAACGTAATGCATTTATGTACATTAAAAAATATTTACAAATATCAAGCAAGTGAGTGAATCCATAAATCCATGATTAGGCATTTTTTATCTGTGATGAATAAAGTAAAAGATCTCTGCAATTAGAGGTTTAAAAACATGTACAATTTCCAGCGCACGCCAAATCTAGTGGCACCATGAATAGGTCTGTGGTGTTATTTAATTATCATTAGCATAGATTAGATGTACAGAAGCTGTCCATGCTCATTGGGTAAGCAGTCCTTGTGACAAGAGAAGACAGAGGCCTTGATCCAAGTGCAATCAAGGTGGGCGAGCCGAGCAGCATAAACAAACCTCGTTGCTGCTTGCCATTAAACTCTACAGAGGGCAAACACTTTCACTTTGAAAAACTGGAAGGTAACTTTCAACTGAGGAACACGCTGAGACTGTCTGAGCTGAGGCAACAAAGACATGACTCACCAAAACGTCGAACTATTTCTCTCTCAGACAGCAGGATTCACAGTTGAAAGCTCGCCGTTGCTCAGTGACAATTAGCCATCTCGTCAGGCACAGTGTAGGCTGCCATTTCCCTCAGGTGATCTGCTGCTAATCGTTTGTGCTACCATAATGCACAAATGCCAGTTCAGGTTTTATTCGAATTTATGACAACTTTCCACGGCTTAGCTGAGGGCTGTTACTTTACATTCCTGACTTTTATGGTTGATATTAGCTAATTAATTCAGCATAAATCGCCTCACTACTGACTAATGAGGCTAAGCTGTGAGAGGTGTTTACAGGGATTGCAGTGGGTTTACAGCCACTCAGCTTCATGTTGCAGAACTATGATACACTCACCGGTCACTTTATTAGGTACACATCCTTGTTCCTGAAGTCATTGTACATTTTATCAGTTCCACTTACCATAATGAGGCACTTTGTAGTTCAGGAATGACAATTTACAGACGGTAGTACTCTGTTCTCTAAAGGTCAGGACCTGCACAGATCAGTTACTACACTGCTCACATAAATGAGGGGATATTTAGCTGGGGATATTTTATTCTTGTGATATTTCATTTTGAAGTATCGCCCAATTTGTGTGAGAGGTATATTAGGATGGTGGATCATTCTCAACACTGCAGTGTCACAATGCATGCAAGGTACTGGTAGGTCATAGGTATATGTTTTGTTAATGAAATTCTTTGGTCGTCATTTGTTCTTCATTTTCCACCCATTTCAGAGTAACATCCACTTACATTACTGTTCAATCACTTAATCCTTATTGTGTTGAACAAGCTTATGTTTTATGTACAGTAGTGCCGATATGACCAATTGGCAAACAGAGGGGTACAGCTGTGCCCCTCAAAATTCCGTGTGTGCTTCATTTAACATTTTTCTGCACTCGAGCCAAACGTATACTGAAAACATTCAGCTTCTTTATTATAAGTAACCATGCATTTGAAGATGACAAGAATAACCAGGTAAAGTAAAATACTTGCAATATCCTCAGCCCACATAACTGAACATTGAACACATTTGTTATAGACATCCCCAGAATGTGCCACCCACAAAAATCAAATCCATGGCTTAGTATCAAATTTTAAAGTTTATTCATTCATTTTCTTCCGCTTAATCCACATGGGGTCGTGGGCCACCCGGCAACTCTGGGCACAAGAGCAGGAACAACCTTAGATGGGGCGTCAATCCGGCATAGGGCACGCACACACATAGTCTTGCACACAGGCATACACCAAGGGCCACTTTTAGAGACACCAATTAACCTAACATGGATGTTTTTGGACCATTGGAGGAAACCGGAGTACCCAGAGACACAGGGAGGGATTAAACCTGAGACCTTCTTACTGTTAGGCAGCAGTGCTTCCCACCGAGTCACCGTGCTGCCCATTTTAAAAGTTTCTTTTTGGAATTCTACATTAATTCCAACAAGCAGAGGTCACGCTATTATTAATTAAGGTACAACAGTTCTACAGTGTCTTAAATACTTCTGGCTCTATTAATTGCAGAGATGTGTGGAGGAACAATGAGAAACATGAGAGATAATACAGTGCTTTGCAAGCACTGTAATTAGATGGCAATGCATTTACATTAATATTAATTACAAGAACTCAATGGGGTAACTCGTGATTGAACTAAAAGTGGTTTAAAAACCGAAAAGCTCTCAAAAACATGTTGATAAATTAATACAATCAATGTACTTTACGGCCGGCGGATAATTTCTGTGAAATAAGGCATAGAGAGATAAAGAAACGAGAAATGATACCTCATTCATATCCAGTCTTGCACTATTGCTCTGATTAATTGAAAATCCTAATGCTGGACCATGATTACATTGTCCTCCCATGATTAATAGGTCATTTTTAAATACCTGAAGCCTATCGAATTAAATTCAGAGCATGTTTACGTAATTAAATGTGAACTTTAGTGAGCTGCGGTCATATCACCCATTGACTCTAACATAATGGCCCTGACAATTAAAAAAGTGTGCCTTATGAGTTGTAAACGTGAAAGAGAAACACACACACATGCAATGTTCCGTACAGTAGTTTTAATAGCGGGATGGTCAGCTCGGTAATACGGTAGTCTGCTTGATCGTATTTAATAGCCTGCAAACAGGAATTAAAATGAACGTGTTCACAGGCTGATTGTCTTTATATCTGTATGATCATAAAACAAATTCTCATCTCGGAAGAAGTTTTTCATTATTTCTTCAACAACATTTATTTGCAGTTATTGCTGCACAAGGGTGACAAACCAGATGACAAAGGTTCACTTACTTTTACCACTCATAGGGCAGCACGTCCATATGGAGTCTGCATGTTCTCCCCGTGTCTGTGTGGATTTACTCTGGGTACTCCGGTTTCTTCCCATAGTCCAAAGATATGCGTGTTAGGTTAATTAGTTCTCTTTATCTGCTTTGTGGACTTGTGTGAAAATCGGATGTTTTCCAAGTCAAATTTCTGCAGAAACATAAACAATTCACAAACTTTCAAGCGCCTCTGCAGTTTAAACATTTAACATTGAAATGTTTTACATGCACACACTGCTAAAGTAAGCGGTTGCTGAGCCCCCGGCTAGCTGGCAACTTATATGGGATTGTAGCAGCTGCAGGCATCGTTTCAGCTGTAGTAATGCTGCCGAAGCCCTTGCTAATTCTGTCTCTACCTGATTATGTAAAGCAGGCCTATATTTTCCCTTTGAAGCCAGTAGAAAAACTGCACAGCTCGTCGACATCAGAAATAGTTTATCTGCTTAGAAAATGAGCCAGGTTCAAACAGGGGTCAACAAAATGGCCGCCCAAACACAACCATATCCCAAACCCCACATCCCCCCCCCCCCCCAAAAAAAAGTGGGATGATGCCCATAAATGTTAATGTGATGTTTTTTTGGAATAGGGGGTACCTTTCGATAATGCTCTGATTGTTTCGAATAAGAAGACGAACCAGAGAGAAATAGAGAGAAACCCGGTGTTAAATGCTAACTTGTGGGATCACCATATCAGTAAACAGCAATAGCTCCCATTGGTTTGAATGGGCATGGCTAAAGCACCATTTGGTAAGATTGCATGGGTATAACTGTCAATACGATCGAGGTATGGAAGCTCCTTAGTTTCTCCACACAACATTAACCATGGCCATACAATCCTCTCTCATTTGACATGTATGGGAAAATCAAATGCTCAAAAGTGTTTGTTTGGGCCACAGAAGTGCCATCAACAAAAAAGCATATTGGTAGAAAATCATGGAATATGTTCAGTCAGAGATACCTTATCATAACAGTTTCTTTCAGATTTTACACACTGACAGGTCTAATGATGCACTGATATCAGTACTAATTATGTATCAGCCCGACAGCTCATATACTCATAAAACAAGCCCCAAAACATATGTCCAATTCTCTCATGAGCTTAACTGTACTGTAGGCACACATCGATTTAACTCTTCAATGGCAGCAGTAGCGGTTATATTACTTATGGTAAGACTGCTCACGGAAATGAGGGAATATTTGAAAATGAAATGTCCCCTAAATAAATATCTCTAAATTTTTGTCAGCAGTGTAGTTCTGTCTATGTTGATCTCTAGGAATTTTCAATCCATGTGCACAATGAGGTGGCAGATGTTGTTACAGGCAGTAAACACTGAGCTTTGCTATACTTCCAACCCAGCAGTGAAGAGACTGAACAAAATTTAAGGACCGGGTGGATCTACAGATACGCTACGCTTAATGTCCATGATACAATTATATTTATAGTATTTAGCAGACTTACAAAAGTGCTTTTAAGACATCAGTAACATAATTCATTCTGAACATAATCAAACATAATCCATTTCGAATCCATGATAGTCTGTGAAATTGCATGTTTCACCAATACTCTATAATCAAACAACTTTCTTTGACTGTTTTATTTGCTTTTCTGATGATCTTGTTTAATGACATAATTTCAATTGCTTCTTTTTGTAATTGCCTCATATTCAATTTGAAATATCCTCTCATTTTGTGAGCAGTGTATTACTATTATTATTACATTATTATTATTATTACAATTATTATTTCTATTATTATTATGTATTATATAATTGATTAAATAATGTATTGAAAGTAAAAAACAAAATGATTATTGCTCGACCGCGGCTTCTCACTAAATTTTTTACATTTTTGTTCATCATTGCTGCCACGTGACTTCCTGCATCATGCACTGCCAACTTCCTTATTAAAGTACGGGAAAGCACTGCATATCACATAATGCTTGCCCAGGAAAAGTTGCAAAATCAGAGTAGGGTTTCTGCTGAATGTGTATTTATGGGATCAGATTCCCATCTTAAACTATGAATATTGTAAGTCGGCCATTATAACAACCTGTATTCCCTGCAAAAAAAACAAGAACCTCAGTCCCAAACAAAGTACATAATAGTATACAAAAATCGATCTGTATGTGCACTGTGCGCTAATTTTCCATATTTATTAGTAGAGTAATTTAAGGATTGAGACACAGCCATCCTTTTCTCACTTTTTCCCTCTGGGTTTTCACAAGAGCAGAGTTAATACCAATAGTGCTAAGTGTGTTCATTTTGAAATTTCATTTGTAATTGAAGTCAAAATTACAGTTTACATGAAAAAAAAAAAGAAAAATAACTAAACCATAGCGTTTCGTCTTTCAATGGGCATATGAGAATCCCAGATTCAATTTTAAGGGCATGCCCTGCAAGATCTGGCTCGGAGGATATTTGTGTCCCTATTATAGCAGCGCTCATGCAGACATTTCATAAATGAGTAAATCTGCGAATCTCTGTGAGTCTGATGCTGTGGCATTCATGAATTATAGATTTGCTATTTCTCTTAGGGCTGCTGTATAAGTAGTTTCTGTTGCCTGGAGAGCTTTCGAATGAGTATTGCCTCAGAAACAAACAAAAGCACATGCAAACACTGGAGTTATGCTTCATATAAAAGAACAGGGAGCAAGCCGTGCTCCAATACACTTTATTTGAAGACCTGGTTATGGGTGCAAACACAGCAATTCGCTTTAAACAACAAACTAGAGGATGTCAGAAGAAAAGAGACCCAGTTTGCTCCAACACTTTATAACCTTTGCAGAATACAAGTGAGAACAACAACTCCTAAGGGTTTTGTTGATTAAAAATGTGAGGGAGGTGTAGCAAAATAAGGATCGGGGTTTAACCTGATATTATAAAGCTTGTTTTTAGATAATTCATTTGAATACAGAACCTCTGTGTTTACATAAAAAGCAATGGCGTATGGACTCATCTTCTAGATACTGGGTTTGGATATTTCAGACACACCTATTGTTATTGTTGATGCAAAGGAATCAAACGTACAACTATATTCTCACCATAGAACCATCATAGGTCTTTCGCTGCAAATCATATAATCAGCATAACAATATGAGTGAATCTCATGATCAGACTTTTATCAGCGTCAGCTATATGGACTCTATAAGCTTGTGTGAAATCTGGTGACCTATGTCATCCCAACACAATTCCACAATATTCCTAAAAGCTTCTTGTAAAGTTACTGAATGCTAGGCTTTTTCTCTCTTCAAGTGCCCCCATAAATGCTTAATTGGGTTCACGTCAGATAACTATGCAGGAAAGTCTAATTTATTTCTGTGTTGCTTTTTAGCCTTACAACATTCTAGGCCCACAGCCTCAGTTGAGCAGGATGGTGATGACAGTGGCAAGGGGAAAAACGCAAAATGTGTTAAGGAAGAAACTGTTGGTTAAGATAAAAAGTGTGTGTAAAAAGTCCACAGCAGACGTAATCCCTTTTCCACAAAAACCCAAACAAGCATTTTCACCAGACTGGAATTCACTCAACGTCTCCAAAACGATTTCTAATCAACAGTGTGCATAACTGGTTGGGTATTTAGGCCACACCCATTATTAAGTGCAAATGTCAATTATTAATACTTCTAAATCAATCATTGTGTCCAGGAGCATCAAATACTAAGTTGCGAAATCACTGACTTGTAATGCAAGTTCATGAAATGTGAATGTGTCGTAGAACAAGTTTGTGTCCTCAGTTGCAACACAAAGTACTTCCTTCCAGAACATGTCCAGATCCCTACCCAAACCAACACCTAACACCATTGAGTTGTATTCAGTATGTTGTTTTTTCAGGGATCTCCATATGATTTTAGGTTAACAATAAACAAATTAAATAAATAGACTATCACGTAGCGCTGTAGTCAAGACGACTACACAGGGACACATCAAGTCTGAGTCAAAACCAAGTCATGTCTGTAGGGGACTGTGGTGGCCTAATGGTTAGGGTACTGGACTCTGGACCTGATGGTCCAGGATTCAAATCCCACATTTGCCATGCTTTCACAGCAAAGCCCTTAACCCACAATTGCTTGGATTGTAAGACTGTATAAATAACTGCTAAATGACAGAAATGTAAATGTCAAGAAATAGACGTGTCTCCAAGACCAGATTAAAATGATTTTCATTGTGCAAGATTTGCTTTACATTCATTTTCACTTATAAT
>JAVSBV010114946.1:0-20587 GCA_033117975.1 Parotocinclus spilosoma
TTTATATATATATATACGAAGTAGCAAGCTTGCCATGCACGATAATGCTAATTTATGGATGCATCCGCCTGTGTAAAAGCATACCAATGTACATTTTTGAGTACAAGCTGACTTGCAAACTTACAGTTTAATTAGCCATAATACATACATAATCGAGCACAAATACATTAGCATGCCTATATAAGGGCAAACTATGCAAATGAACTAAATTAATTTGTGTGAACTCCGTTCTTTTTCACCCAATATTGATTTGTTCGTATTTTAATAGAAAACTGCTTAATTGTGAATGTAAATGTAACTCTATGCTTAAATGCAGGCGTAATGGTAAACGTAATAACCAAGTGATACAAGTACGCTGTAATGTATCCTACATTAGTGTGAAGAGAATGAGATTCCGGTTCTGCAAAATAAAAGTCACAGTCTATTTTTTAATAACCTTACTTTAACATACTTACATGTTTAGGCCATACCCGTTTGTCTATTTATTATATTAATATGCAAGTTATATGACGTGTACTGACTTTATAATTCTAACGAGTTCGTTTTCTCACCTGCTAAGCGTGTGTAACGGCAGATAGCATTATTAATTTTTATATAGGATATGACAGTTGTCACATAGAGTAAAATTTATTCAGCAGACTATGACAACCATTGTGTGCATTATTGCCGTAAATCAATTTTATAGAGGTATTTTATTGGCATTGCATCTTCCAGACCTCAGGATATTTAACGATTTAACGTTATAAGCCATTTATTTTAGCTTGAAAATGTATTTGTGGAGGCGTTAGTGATTGATCTGATAAGTGTTGTTCTGTAACTGATTGGGTTCTATTTTGTGTATACGCAGCGGAGAGTTTTTCCGAAGACAAGAGCCCGTCCAGCTCAGCAGCTTCTAAGCGCGCCCGCACAGCCTATACCAGCGCGCAGCTCGTTGAGCTTGAAAAAGAATTTCATTTCAACCGCTATCTTTGCCGCCCCCGACGAGTGGAGATGGCTAGTCTGCTCAACTTGACTGAGCGCCAGATAAAAATTTGGTTTCAGAATCGCCGAATGAAGTACAAAAAGGACCAGAAAGGGCTTGGGATGGTGCCCTCCCCCGGGGGACAGTCTCCGAACAGCCCGGTTCCGCCGACGTCAGGTGCTACGACCGGGGGAACAGGAGGATATATCAACTCACTGCATTCCTTGGTAAACAACGTTCCATATGACGCGCCGTCACCGACATCATACAGCAAAGATCAGCCAAACACTTATAGCCTTCCTACATCATATCCGCCGACCGTGAGCAATTGCCCGCCTTCCCAGAAGGCGTATCCGGGGTCAGTATCTGGCACGGCTGAGTACGACACGCAGCATTTCCAAGGTAACAATAACTACGGCGCGCATGCGCACGGCACCGCCTTATATGTTGGTGGCAATGGGAGCTACATGGACGGCATAGGGCACGCCGGGGGTTCGGCGTATAGCCTGTCACAGCTCCCACAGCCTACTCATGCCAATATTGACTACAATGGCGCAATAAGCATGGGTAACAGCCACCACAATGGGACAATGGAGACAACCCAATGCACGTACTCAGACCTTACTCCGCACTACTCTCAGGGAAGAATTCAAGAAGCGCCTAAACTGACACACTTGTAAACTTATGGAATCATTACCTTTTACGCTGTCAACATTTGCTGCTTATTTGCAACAGACAAGTGTACTTTTTAGTTTTTGTAAGTTTTTCTAAGTTTTACTAGCCTGTAATAGCCTCATGTTGTCCGTTTAAATATGTATAGTTGGATACTATAAGCATATATAGTATATGATAAACAGGTTAACAGGGTAATGTTAAGCATTTTGCTTTTTTTATTGTGAATGTGAAGGTTTAAGGATTGTCCACAATCTTTTTGTTGTTGTTGTTTTCGTATCTGCGATTTGTTGCACTACAATGAGGATAACCCACAAGCTGGATTTATTAGGGGCTTATACTGCTCTAAATCATACAGTGCAGGACATTATTTATTGTACTTTAATGGACTATTAACTTTTTAGTATTGCGTACTGTTGGACGTGGGGTTAAGAGAATATGCACACGAAACGAACTGACAAGTGGTTAAAGCCGAGGTTACTTGACAGAACACAAACACAATCATGGGGTGAAGAGTAAGTGAAAGAAAACAACTAGAAATTGAACTTTATTTTCTGAAATTTCTGAAGTTTCGCTATTGTTTCATGCTGCTCCAGGTGATAACGTTTAAAAATAATAAATATGGTAAAAACAAGTGGCCGTAACGTGTTTGATTTAGTAGCATATTTCAGAAGAGTGGATAACATCACACAGCTAGCTATTACATGATTAATATTACATGAAAAATATGTTGTTATTGTAGTAGTAGTAGTGGTGATATATATATATAGAGAGAGGGAGGGAGAGAGAGGGAGGGAGAGAGAGAGGGAGGGAGAGAGAGAGGGAGGGAGAGGTCACACACGCACAGAGCAGTCACACATCCATATATGGACTGGTCCACAAAATCCCAAAATGTGAAATTTCTGAACAGTGAAGCCTCCTACATTCAGAAACTTGTCTGTTCCATACAAAATCAAATCACAGCAGTTATGTTTGTTTTTTTAAAATAAACACTTGTTGGTGATACTCATGGTGATAAATGTTTTGACGATCTGAGACTATACTGTGCATGTTAAAACATTTGTTTGATTTAAGTTGACATTAACTTCTCTCTTGTAGGTTGAAAAACATTTTAGAGATGTGGAAACACAGAAGTCGTTGCAGTGTTCACAAGCACAGCAAACACAGAAAGAGTCATCATTATCATCCTGAGGTGGTGAGAGCAAGCATGAATCGACTGGAGAGGGCACAGTGGGCATCAGCACCCTGATAGCTGAGCAAGAATGGCACTTCCCTCTCTTCTCTCCTTATGTGCTTCAGTGTCATGGAGGGGAGGGGGGAGGGGGTCTGGGAGTTCACCAAAGGGTTCCCAGGTCTGGAAGATCATATTAAAATAAACTGAAAAACCTAAAAAAAAAAAATACAAACGAAGGGTGGACAGATGTCATTATGAATTAGACCTCATGAAGAGAATTTAAAATTCCAGTTATTAAGTAACCCATGGTCTTCTAACTTTCAGCATCATTCTCTCCCTCTCTCATTCTGTGCCCACCCCTTCCTTTTACTCCATTTTCAAAGCCTCTGAACCTTCTATTCCATTTTGTCAAAAAAAAAAGAGAAAATCCAAGCAGTCAGAAAAGCTTGTTAGCCCCCTCTCATTTTTCTTTGTCTTCTCTATGTTCTACATGTCTGTATTTTAAATAAAACAAATGTGACTTGAAATGCCACACTTTAAAAAGGACATTTTCTAAAATAAAAGAAAAACAATTCTGACTGTAATACTGTTTTTTGCCACTTTTGTATGAAGCCCAGAATATAGAGTGACATACTGGGTGCATATGCTGTATGCCCTTTTGATTTCAGAACTGTCTTAATGCTTGGACTCAACAGGGAAACACTGGAAACATTTCTTAAAGATTTTGTGCTTTATTGGATTGAGATCTAGTGAGGCTGTGGTGTTAAAACAATGCTCTTTTTTTTAAGTGACCCAAAGTGTGCCATGAAAATTCCCCCCTCAACATTAAACCATCAATGATCATTTGAACTGTAGATACAAGGCAGGATGAATCCATGCTTTCATGTTTACAGCTGATTCTCTTCCATTCCATCCAAATGCTGCAGAAGAAATCGAGGCTTCTCGGACCAGGCAATGTTCCAAATCTGTTGACCAAGTTATGTGAGAGTGTGTGTGACATGTAGCCGCAGCTGCCTGTTCTTAACAGCTAGGAGTGTCACCTGATGCGGTCTTCTGCTTCTGCAAGGTTTGAGGTGTTGTGCGTGAACTTGCAATTTCTGTATATCTGTCGTATCAAGTGCTTGAGTTACTGCTGTCTTTGTCAGTTCGAACCCTGATTCATCCAGAAGAGCCTCGCTATCTCCATTGTACGGTAGTTCATCCCAAAATGTGGTTCAGATCAGGGCTCTGTGTGGGCCATTCAAATTCTTCTACACCAAACTCTCCTAACTGTGCCTTTATGTACTATAAATTGAGCACTGCTGGAACAGAAAAGGGCCTTCTTCAAAGTTGGAAGAGTACATTTATCCACAATATCTGGTGTTTTCCCTTCACTTGAACTAAACGGTCTAGGCCAGTTATTGCAAAATAGCCCCATAGCATTTTTTTTTTTATCTTTCACCAGATTTTACAGTTGACACAATGCAGTCAAAAGACTATTTGGAAGGTTTGCCAGGAAAAAGCTTTTCTTGTCATTTATCCACAAACATAAGCCATTAGAATTTGCTAGTGGGATGGGAACAGTGTTCTGTGGTTAGATGAATAACAAATAAAAAGGGAATCTGAGATGAATCTGTGATGTGGGGGGTGTTTTTCCTTTTAAGGCCATGATAAATTTGTCAGTGTACATGGACTCCATGAAACACCAGGACATTTCAAACCTCATTCCTCTTCAAATGTCTAAATCTGCCAGGAAACTAAAATAGTCATTACTGGTAGGAGGACAATGATCTACAAAATATGTGTGGATCAACAGAAAAAGGTTTTACTGAAAACAAAATCAAATGCCTACCATCTCATCTCAGTCTCATACATAAACCTTATGGAAAATCTGTAGGGGGAGCTAAAGAGGTGAGGGCACAAAGAACCTATGGGGCTGGGACTATCTGAGGAGATAAAAAAAAATATGGTCTCATCCGCTCTGCTGTTTTTTTCTAGCTTGTAAGCCATAAGAGAAGACTAAGTGCTGTTTTATTCACAAAGGGAGGTTGAACAAAGTATTAAATGCAGAGGTGCCAATTATTGTGGTACATCTTTTGTTGATGAGGGATTTTTTTTGATGGACTAAATTTACTTTGCATTTTTCTATTTCTTTCTGCCAATGTAATTTAAGTAAATCATTAAGAGGCAAAACTCTTCGACCCTACCAAGGTATTAGTTTCAGATCTGACACATTCACTTAATACTGATTAATTGATCCCATAATTCTCACTGTCACAATGCTACATAATGTCAAATGTAATACTGAAGCATATATATATATTTGTATTACAACAATAGTCGCGAATTTAAGAAACCAGAATCTGACGAGTAGTTCATATCTTCCTGACTGTCACCTGTAGTACCTATAGCGCCAAATACCAATTAATTCTGTCAAATACAGTTATAAATGATTCACCTCATTACACAAAAGGTCAAAAACATGTTACAGAAGTGCTCAGTTTTATTATGGATTCTAAAATGTTGAATTACCAAAACTGCTCCTTAATAAGCAGAGATCTAATTCATGCAGGGTTTTTTCCCCATAATTTTGTTCTCCCAAAGCTCAAGCAGCTCAAAGAATTTCAAGATTTCATTCCTATTATAAATAGCCAAAAGTGACTATTCTTCTTTATATAAAATTAAGGTACATGGATGTTCATCTACATTGGGTCACTGTCACACAGTCGGTATAAAACACGCCAACAGATTTACCATTAATCATTTAGACATATGTAATTAATGTTTAAGATTTTTTGTTCATTATCCCGTTAAATGTTATCTGTAAAAGCATATGCTATCACAACTGTACTCAATTTTACAATGAAACAGTAGGCAATAACAAATATCAATTAAAACAGCCACCACAACAAATAAAAATAGTAGAGATGCAGTGATCAATCAGGCAGTCTTCAGTGTGACTGCTAATTATTTTAGCAGTCTTATGTAACAGATTCTGTGCCTGTCATAACCACACTTGTGCTACATGGAACATAAACAGCCACACTTGGAAAAAAACAACTTTCACTAAACATTAATTCACAATATAATTCTACATTAAACTCAGTTCCAGCTTTAAACTGTGGGTTTGTTCATGAGACAGAGCAGTGCTGACACACTGATGATAAAAAGTGTCTAAAAAAAAAAAATCAGAAGACGGAATCGGCCACGAAAATTGCAATCGGTGCATCTCTAAAAAAAATTGTATTGCTTTAAATAGAAGTTTGTCAATAATGTTAAAGTGTTATGTGCAGTTTTGGAATTATGTAAGGCAGCTGACAAAACATTCCCCATTTTAATCCATGAAACAAATTAGTAACAGCTTATAACTGTTTATTTTAAGACCTACAGTAAAAAAAAGTTTTTGATGGAAAAAAATCAAATGTAAACAAGCTTTTAATGCCACAAAAGAGCACAGTTCCATACAGAATAAAGAGGAAAGGAACTGCGTGTACAGTGAAATATATAGCCTTTTAAAATTGTCCCTGTGAGTTTTTGTAAAGTTAAAACATTATATTGATTTCTGTCAAACCCTGAGGAACAGGTGTCATCTAAAATTTGCATACTACTGCAATGAAAATACAGTAAAGCTCTTACCATTCCAAAATAATTGCTCAGATGTAATATTAGAAAATGTCTATGAATTCCAATCTATCAATTAAAAATCAGGAAAAGAACAACTAGCTGTTTGAGTTTTGTTTAAATGTAAAAATCAGTTGGCTATTAACATATTGTATTTAACTATTCAAATGTATTAATTCTCACTTCTCACAAACAGAGATGGGTGAAAGCAGTCAGGAGGATATAAATACACAGTCCATTCATGTATCGGGGGAAGCAGCATATTTAAGATTTGCAAGAATAAACTTCACAAACAGAAGAAACTAAACGAAAAGAACATTTGGTGTGACCACACTTAGCTACTAAAACAATTCTCTTAGGTACACTGGCGTTCACTTTTTGAAGGTTGTTTTTTCCCCCAAGCCTCTTGGAGAACCTGCCACAATTCTTCTGAATACTTTGATTGTCTCATCTGCTTCCGTCTCTTCATATAATCCCAAAATGACAACATGTTTAGATCAGGGCTTTTTGGGGTCATACCATCTGTCTTAACAGTTTAACACTTTATGCTGTAGATAATTAGTAATAACTTACTGGAAACATTTTTCTGCCATGTTTCAACTTGGGACAGAGCTTTGCTCATGCAGGATAATCACCTTGCATCTTTTTCCAATATTAAGTTTAAACTGGTACAATCTACAACAGTTACTTTTTTGGTAACTTGTCCCTCACTCATCTTTATTACCTCTAAACACCTGATTCTGTTTCAGTTCATCGGTATAGATCAAATCTGCACATCCTGCATTGATCAGCAGCACTTGGTTGTTAGATTTGTTTAATCATACACTGAGCCATATGCACACAAAGCCCTGATTTTGTTTATATCTGGAAATTGCCATGTTACTAACCATGCTACTTTGTTTAACAACATAAAAATAAATCACACTTTTTGTACATCTAAAAGGTATTTTTTTACCAATGCAGTATCAGATGTATTATAACCATTAACCACCAGTGGACAATTACAAATTCAGTAAAATTGTTTGGTGCCTTTAACTTTATACAGTCATATAAATATACAGCTATTATTTATTAAGAAGTATTTTGGAGCTGAAAAGAAAAAAGTGACAAATGGGCCAATGGCCAAGAATAGATATTTACAGGGAAGGAAGGACATTCACAGTGAGGAATTGCTATTAGAAATTGTAGCTCGAGGGAGATCATAAAAGCAGTTCACTTGGACCACTAAAAATCATTAGAAAAGTATGTCATGATAGTATGATGATGTTATTATTCTTAGAAAGCAGTTCTGTACTCTTTTGCATATATTTTTGCTATTTCTTAGTCATTATTACTGAACAGTATCTGAGCAATTATTTTGATAGCAAATGTAGTACCCATTTCTTCAGCACAGCACTGGGTATATCCAAAAACACAAATATTATTTATTAATTCAATCTGTATCCCAGTTCCTCAGACCAACATAAGCCATAGTACATCACCCCTGATTTTGGACTTATTCAAATGTTCTCATACAATGTTGTTGTTTTTTTCATTAAATATTAGTATGATACAGTTTAACCAAATTTGCCAGTCTGACTTCTTCCTCATGCACTTTTAACAATCGGTAGCAAGGATAAGCACAGCCCCGAAGATGCCCACGTTGTGGCCAATCAGCTTCATTTGGTTCCAAAACTCAACACGGCGCGTGTGGTGCCAGTAACCAATATTTCCATCAACAAAGAGGATGATCAAGGGGAGAATAACAGCCAACATTTGAGAGGCTAAACGCACATAGTAGCCTGAGAGAAAGGAGAGAGCAAGCACACCAAAGAGAACGAGCAGGAGCTGAATGGTGACCTCGCCACCTGGGATGTGGTTCAAGTAGGCTAATCTGTCCTCCTGACTGTGCCGTAGGGAATAAACCTACACAAACATAAAGATAAAGATAATAAAGATTTAAAGTAATGCACTACAGATAAGTGTACATATGAACATATTTAGAAATGCAAAGACAACAACTGTTAAATCACAACTCTATAATTCCACTGTATAATGTAAAGTAACCACAACAGTCCAGGATCTATTGTGCATTTCATATACAAACGTGCTGTAAATGTGTCTAGAAGCTGGAGAAGGTGAGGAGGTTCCTCAAACGTGCTTTGGATGGATATCAGATGGAGCACACTCCAACTTCAGTCTGCAACTACTGCTCACAAAAAATTGTCGTTTTGTCTTTTTGTGAGCAGTGTAATATTAGCTATTGTATCATACATATATATAGATTTAACTCAAATTTCATTTCTTAATGAGCACCCAGTTCTTGTCATTTTGAAATTGGACTAAAGAAATTAAATTTTTTACCTAGCAAACAACAGGAAACAAATTTGAATCAACTTATCAGTTCCTACTAATACATTTTTTGCTTTATAAACAGGGCTGTGATTAGTCCAAAAGTACTTCTATATAAAGGAAGCATCTCTGCCAGGACCTTTGTGTCATGTGATCACATGCTTCTGGTCATCACATGGTTCTGTTTTGGTACGCTCTGCCATGGCACTAGAAAAATACCAGAGCTAAAAACATTTCAGCTCCATTTTCAGAGAAAATGCTAAATACAGTATATGTTGTGACACGTGTCACCTCTAAAATAGCAAAAAAATCAGCACTGAACCACCGACTGCAGTCTCCCAAGTAATCACTACTGGTCAAATAATGAACCCATAATCCAAAAGGAAAGAACATTACTTCTTTCTTCTCAATTAAATCTATTTTACTTATCATGCTTGAGGTTTCAGAGATTACGTATGATCAAGAGTAACCGAGAGAAGCTGTTTCTACGTCTCTACTACAGAACATTAAGCCATGTTTTACTTATAACTTTTAACGGGAAGAATAAAGCTTTATGTAAGTGATTACTTTTAAAGTTGAAACAAAAAAATATATCCTTTATACCTAAACATTACAATAATACTTAACATCTAAGTAAACAGGATACAAAGACAAAAATATCTTACCAAACAAATTAAGTAGATTCCTAGGAATATTTGGCCAGTGGACTGTAGTGAGCGTGTACGAGGTTTCTGTCTATAAACTTCTCCTGCTCCACTGGCCAGGATCAGAAAGGCTCCGATAACGGCCATGGCTCTCGAGTACATCCTAACCTGTAAAACATAGCATAGCAGTCACTACTGACAATGAGAAAAATGTTCCCTTACTATTATGTATTAAAGGTTTTATTTAGTAATGTGGCACAAACTTCAGAACAGTCATTTCATAGCCTGCATTTGCATACTGGCCATGACAGGTCCTAATATTTCATGACATACTGCATGTATTTCATGTCCCCCTCCCCCCAAATATCATCAAATACTGCAGCAAAATCACTGCAGTAAAATGTTAGCTTTTCACTGTAATAATCAAACGCACAAAATGATACAACGATTCTAAATATATTTGCATTTAGTAGACTGATTAAGTGGTTTTAGCAAGTACAGTAAATTATAATAGGAAACACATTTGTGTTTTAACTCTGGATTTTGATGTCAACAGCTGATCAATTTAAAAATGTTTAGCAGTGTATTTTAACTGTAAAAATCATATGTATCACATAATTCAATGTTTTGTTTAATTCTTTATTATATTTATTGCCATGTTGTTGCTTTTCTTTGCCTTAAATACCTGCACAAAACAGTCTGTACTATTTTTAATAAAACAAGCACTGTGCCCTTTGCCCAGTGTGTTACTTTCTTCTAGTACAGCTGCACTGGATTTACCTTCTTGAAGGTTTAAAGTGTTTAAAATGTGAGATTAGAATGTACATTGTCTTTTCTGGAAATTAGTGTTTCTTCAAATGGTCTCAACAACTATGTTGATCAAAAAGCTGTTAATAAACATCTGTTTGGTTCAGGTCCTCATTCCTGGTGTTTACAGGCATGCTCTGAATCAGTACAATCACTGATCTCTGTAGCTTTTAATTTTCATTTTCCCATGTATTCATTTGCCTGAGCTTCTGTCAAAAACACTGAGCTTTCTTCTGGGATGCTTTGTACATACCATGTTGTGCTAAAATAGCTGAAGATATTTAATATTTGTTTCTGCTCTACCTGTGCAGATGTTTAGATGTATTTTAAAAATGGTTATTATCTCATTTAATCTCTGCTGGTATGCATGTCTACAGTCGTGGCCAAAAGTTGAGAATGGCACAAGTTTAGATTAGATCATACATTTTTACTCATTTTTTTCAAATCTTTTGTCAGATGTTTATATGGAATAATGAAGTACCATAATTAAAACATTTTATTGACAAATACATCCAGCGAAGACTTAATATTTACAGTGTTGATCCTCCTTCTTTAAGACTTCTGCAATTTGCCTCGACATGTTGGATATCATCGTCTGTGCTAAATCCTGAATGATAGCAACCCATTCTTTGCTAATCTGTTCATAAAGTAAATCAGTTTCTGGGGTTTTTTTTGTCCACTGTAATGTTGAGGATTGACCACATATTCTCAATAGGATTAAGATCTGGGGAGTTTCCTGGCCATGGACCCAGAATTTCAAGGTCCAAATTGAGTCTGGAACATTGAGAGAATTTGCTCTTAGAGGATATTTTGATACCATTGCTTGTTCATGGCAGTGAAGTGCACTTCAGCACAGAAAATAACTTTACCACAGTCCTCTGCAGTCCAATCCCTAAACATCCTGCAGAATGTTAATCTGTCCTTCGTGTTTTCCTCTGAGAAAATTGGCTTCTTTGCTGCCCCATGTGCGTTCAGATTGTCACAGCCATTCCTGAGCAAGCTCTGCCCTGATCTCGAAGCTGCATCTTCTTTAGAAGATGGTCCTGACACTTGCTTGACTTTCTTGATCATTTGCTAAAAGGTTGATCGGGGTGCTATCTTACAAGCAGTAATGTCATTGCCTGTTAAACCCTTTTGAGGTAATGCTGTGATGAAATTTTTTTTAAGTATCACTACCCTTTTAGAGCAACCAGTCTGCTTTTCTAATCAGCATGACAGAGTGATATTAGCTATCTTGTCTCATTAACCTTTTGTCCTTGTAGGGATGAAATGCAGTCACTGGAATGCAATCACATTTGTGTGATAAGGTGATTTTCACAGCAGGGAATTACTTTGCAATTAATTGCAATTCATCTGATCACTATTCACAATCTAGAGTTAATACAAATTACCGACACAGACATGAAGATTCAGGGGGATGAAATTTTTTTTTTGTGTGGTTTTACTCATTGGCTTGATTTTTACTGCGCACTGTAGGGGAAAATGATCCTCACTACGCTGACCAGGCCAAGTCTGACCAGACTTGGTCTTTTTGTGACCATTGTTGATGCCTGTTTGTTTATCATGCTTGTATTTGCTTGTTGCGAGTTTATTCAACTTGTTCTTATTCTATTCCCTTTACAGGTAAATGCCGTTTAATGGCCATCCGAACAAAGCAGGAGTCCATGGTGTGTCATAGCTGACCTTTTTTCTATGACATAATTGTCACAGCTACGTGATTCTGGGCTTATATTTCTATAAACTTGCTGATAATTATAGGTTGTAGAGCTGTGGGGCTTGTTTCTAAAATGTAGCTGCTCATTAGGGCTGATCCTATCTCTCTCTAATATTTCTGTTGGTTTTGTTCAACTTCTAAAAATAAAAGGAAAATACACATTAGATTTTTTTTGTTATTATTGTTATTAATATTAGTTTGAGTAATCAAATGATGATCTCTCTCATTGTACAAGGTCATTGTACATCTGTTTAGAGTCAACAAGCTTCTTTTGGACTTGTTTACACAGACCTGTTCCTTCTTTCTCTCATGGGATCTGGCAACCCAGGTATGTTTGTGTGCAAGTAATTACCAGTCCTGTCCTCAGCTGCTTGTTAACTCATGTTTGGACCTGAGACTTTTCTGATTTGTTTTGTGTTTAGAGACTTTTTCGTGAATGTTACTAGTATTTCCATAAATTACAAAAAGTTTAGCATGTGTATAACATTTCTATTCTTGTTTTCTTGCACAGTTTTCTTATGAAAATGCCCTTTATATACACACACATTTGAGCTGCGACTGTGACTATGGTAACATCCTGTACACATCCATTTCTGTCAACTACCTGTTTCACAGTTAATGCGGTCATTAAACGGTGCATACATGTACAGCATGTGCAGAAACTGTCCACATACATGCTGCTAGTGATGTTTGGATTCATTAATAACATTGTCTTAATCCTTAACATATTTTATGATGTTGTATTTCCAGGCTGTACCATAGGCTATATTAATTTTTAGAAAATATGCAGGCTGGGACAGCCTGTCTTAACTCTGCCAAATTAGCCATTTTCCCTCCCCTCCCCCGAACATGAGCTGCATCACAGGGGCTGTGGTAGCCTAGCAGTTAAGGTACTGGGCTGTGGTCCACTGCTGGTCCAGTGTTCAAATCCCACCTCTGCCTAGCTGCCATAGTTGGGTCCTTAAGTAAGGCCCTTAAGCTACCATTGCTTGAATTGTAAGAATGTATGAGTTGTAATAAGTCGCTCTGGATAAGGGTGTCTGCTAAATTCCAGAAATGTGAATGCCAAGACCATGCATACAGCAGTTTACAAGGACAGGTTCCACTCAGAACAGGCCTCATCATGGTCAACCAAAGAAGTTAAGTGCACATGCTCAGAGTTATATCCGGCTTTTGAAAACAGATGTAGGATGCTGCCAGCATTGCAACAGAGATAAAAGGGGTGTGGGGGGGGGGTCAGACTGTCAGTGCCACACACTGTATTTAATTGGTCTGCATGGCCGTTGTCCCAGAAAAAAGCCTCTTTTAAAGATGATACATAAAAAAGCCCACAAACCGTTTTCTGAAGAAAAGCAGACTAAGGACATTAGACAGGATTACTGGAGTAATGTCCTGTCTAATGAGACAAAGATAAAATTATTTGATTCAGATTGTGTGAAGTGTGTGTGGTGGCAACCAGGTGAGGAATACAGTTTACAGTCAAGCACAGGGAATGTCATGGTTTGGGGCTGCATGAGTGCTGCTGGCTGTCTGGAGCTACAGTTCATTGATGAAATCATGAATGCTAACATGTACTGTGGCATACTAAATGCCCAAGAGTTAAGGCAGTGCTCAAAAATAATGGTGGTCACATTAAATATTGACTGTTGCCAGAGGTTTAGACATTAACAACTGTGTGTTGAGTTATTTTGAGGTCGCAGTAAATTTACAGTTATACAAGCTGTAGACTGACTAATTTAAATTTGATCGAATCTTCAGTGTTGTCCCATGAGAAGATATAATGAAATAGTTACAAAACTCTGAGGGGTGTACTCACTTTTGTGAGACACTGTATAATAACACTACACAGTCAACTAGACACCTTAACTTGTAACAGCAGTTACTTATATGACAAACAATAAAAGGTAAAAATGGTTATTAGTTATGATTATAATTATTATATAATAATTATAATTATTGTGGCCGTGAAACAACTGCATTTGTAATATATAAAGCTACAGCCACAAACCACTTGTTTTATACAGCAAACTTGTATTTGTATTAGCCACGCCCACTGTTGCATTTCTTCCTGTATGCAAGGTACTCCAGTATTTGTAGGCTCCTCCAGTATGAGTAATTTGAATTACAAATTATTTTAAATACTCAAACTGGCTAACAGATTGTGCGTACACATGCCACAGCTAGAAAAGTCCCGTTTACCCTCCTCCTTTGAATGTACCTTTAACCAGTCTCCATAATGGACTTGTCCACCCATGTAGGACGCGTATGTGCTGAAAGCCAACTGGATAGCGGCACCAAGGGCAAACCACCTCCTCTTCACCCCAAATGACATGAAACTGGCACACAATACTGCTACTCCCAGGTCAATATACAAGTAGGGCACTTGGATATCTGGCTTCCTAAAAAAGTAAAAACATTAATGTATACTTTTACTGGAATGTGTTACACATATATTAATGGAAATAAACATACAGTGTAACCTTTAAATTTGTACTTAATTGGGACTGGAAAGCCATTCAAATTTGGATTTGGTCGTCGGAAGTCGTAATCCAATTCACTTCAGACACAATTCAAGACTGGGTCATATTCATGCAGGTTTTATCAATGTTCAAAGTTGGAATTCTGGTTCGAATACAGAGAGGCAATGTTTTGTCAACAAACTGAATGATTTTTAAATCAGCCGAATAAAGAAGTGTTTGCATTCTGAGTTTTCACTACCGTGGTCGCGGTCAGGTTTTAAACGTGTTCAACAGCTACAGGGTATAATATATTCGGTATATATTAAACTTATCATCAATTTAACTTTGTTAAATTTTTCAGAACATATCATCATAAATTGGGAAGTATTTGCATATCAGTGGTTCAGCAACTACCAACTTGGCAGTGCTTTAAACTTTACATTTCATCCTTGCAGTTATGGAATACAGTACCATCTTACAAAAAGCTAGAAGCTAAAATATGAAGTTAAATATCAAGGTAACAAAAGGATGTAGTGATAGCACAATATATATTTGCAAAAACATGTCAGTCTTTTCTAAACAAAAAAGCAATAGTTATGTTAGTTTTAGTTGTTAAGGAGAATGTTTCTCTTTTTGGAATCTCTATAATAATTCTCATCAGAGTTGTCACACTGTTAACAGCAGCACCATTCATCATGTTTTTGTTTCATCTGCCTTGATATCGAAGTTCCATTGTCTTAATGTCTTGGTGTAAGCGTTCTCCTTGTTCTTTAGATAGCTATCAAGGAAATGCCATTTGCCATATTATTTGCCAGACTTTAAAAAGCAATCAACAATTTAACTAAAATGGTTATAACTTCCATTACATTTTCAAAAGAAAAAGCAGACCAAGCATCATTTTCTATGGTTTTCATAGTATTGAGGAATTGTCTGTCTTTAATTAGAAGCCTAATTTGCAGGCCATCATATATGCCAGCTTTTAACTTCTCATGTAAAAGAGCAGCATTTGGTACACAGGTACATGAAGCACTCACCATCTTGATCCAAAGCCCTAATGAACTCTTTCATCACTCCCAATGGGTGGAGCAACACTTTGAGCATTAACAAGTGGTTCAATCTTAATATTCTTTTCACCGCTCTTAAATTTGTCTCGGGTGCCATTCCTAACTTGTATAATGCTATAATGCCAATGTATAATTCTATCCCAAAGGCACTCGAAGCAAGGACATTTTGCTATCGATATAACATTCAGGCTGCCTCATAAAATCCAGCAATGATAATAATATTAGATTTTTTGGCAGAATGGTTCTTATGGACTCAAGTTTCTTTTATATTTACTCAGTGATGGCTTGGAAGATAATTTTTTGCCATTGCCACACTTCACACTTCTCTCCACTGACAATAAAAAGCCTCCATTCGTCAGCTACATAACTATCACATCTTACTGACCCAATAAGTCCTTTGATGTCGATGCAGTATTCAAGCTCCTCATTCATATGGAAACATTTTAAACGATCTTTCTGGAATTTTGAATTCTATTGGACTAAATATGTTTCTACTAACCTTTTACGACCACATACATAACAGTATATAAGGATCATTCTGGCACCGTGCACAATCTATTCGAGTGTTTGATGACATAAAAACAGTTAAAAAGTAAAATTTGACGAAAGTTCTATGCCGCTTGAAAGACTGAATGCTGAAGTCAGTTTAATACTGTTAATATGCTGTTAAAACAGAAAATGCAGCCGTCCGCAGTTTTAAACTGTTTAATAAGCAGTCTTCCTATATACTGATTGCATATTCAGCATTATCCAAAATAATTATTTTATGTTATTGCTACAGTTTATGAGTAGACAGTGTTTTGTGGAAAAAACAGGCATGACTGGAGGACACAGATGCAATTTATATGAAATATACTGCTCACAAAAATTAGGACATACTTGAGGACCCAAAATTAAATATCCCACAATTAAATATCACCTAATTTTTCAGTAATTTTATTACTTATTTTTAAAAAATACTTTTACATGAAACATCTCTAAATAATTATAAAGATAATTATTTGCTTTCTATTTTTTTCCTTCCTTAGTTTATTAATAATTCCCATTTATAAATGTATTATAATAAACACTTCAGAGCTGCAGCAGCATCTTTTTATGGGTAGGGCATCACATGCAGCTCTATCTGAGGGAAGTAATGTCAGTCTGGGGATCATCCCCCTAAAGCTGCAACAGCAACTCCCATCAGCCCAGTCATTCAGTCAGAGTTTGTCGGCGCAACCTTAAGTTTCTGTGGATGAATTCTATCATTAATTTGGAGGCATATCTGACAGTTATTTGTCCACGTCATAATTTTGCTAACATCTACAGTTTTGTGACTTAGCTGGGCTTAGCACGGTGCTTCTACATTTTCTTCTTCTTTTTTTATTTCTCCATTAACACTTTTCAGTAATCGATTTCTTGTTTGGATCTGTAAGTATGAAATGATGTGCTGAGACCTGATATTAAAGTTACAAACCCTTTAATTAATCCTATAGATATAATATGGAAGTAGACTGTAGCTCTTATGGCTAAACGATAAACCGTTCAAATGCACTTTAGCAAAAAAACAAAACGAAACATTTCAAACTTTTTTTAAACCACATTATCATAAATAGCCTTAAATGAACGACAGTTGAAGTTGTATCACAACTGGCTACACTTTCCATAAACTGGGAACCTTTTATAACGTAATAACTAATTATCTACAACGTTGTGCTTTATAATGAATAATGTTGATGATGAGATGAAGTAGAACTTTGTTAATAAAGAAATCTTTTAAAGCTGTAAGAATACAGAACTGTGTTCCTTCACTTTACCCTGGATGCCTCGTAACGAGGTTTCCTATTTACACTCTATAAACACTCTCGCATTATTCTGGATTCAGAATCGTGTACCTCTTCACATCAGCCCGCTCGGCGAAAAGCATCAACATACTAAAACAGTTCCAGAATCCGAAACGAGTTAAAATAAAAACTCCAAGCTGTGTGAACAGCCTCAGTACTTGCTTTCTCCTCAGAGCCGCCATGATTACTGTGGGTTGACGCAAATGAATGGGCGACCTAGCCTACTCGGACTGCGCATGCGCACACTACATTACGTCTACACGGCTCTGGTTAATTAGTCAGCGATGTAATTAAGTAAATATAATAGTAATATTATTACTGCTTTCTACCACTACTACTAAAATAATAACACAAAGTTCACCGAATATTTTTGTCCAAAGATATAAAGGAAAAACCTAGCAATTAAGACATGCATGTCCATAATACAAAATAAATACGTAAAAAATGAAATTTCATTATTAGCGTCACCAAAAAAAAGTGTATGCCCCAAAATATTTAAGAATGATTTTGTATCTCCAAAAAGATGTTTTAAATCCTGCTACTTTGACCTTTGAACCCAGAAAACATTTGTCTACACAAATAAAACGATTAAAAGTGACCAATTCATTTAGAAATCACAAACTTTTTATAATGACCTGAAAAGACAGAGAATGTATTTTTGTTCATACCAATATAACTTTTGTATATTTTTGAGCAAAACATTAGCATCCCCAACATTTCTGTTATTACCACAGCAGCCTATGATTTCTGTAGTAAATTATTTAAAGCTGTTAGGTATGATCAGCAGCGCTGACAGTGGTTTCTACTTTAATCATTCTATACTTAATCTATGATACATATGAAATTATGTGAAATTTTGACTTCTACTGGACATAGAATGTTTCTACTAACCTTTTCCTTATGTATGTGTGTTCCTTGGTTTGTCAGAGAATCTGAGAGAACTCTCCTCATTTTTAAAGATGCTAAAAGGTAGACTGACTTTAGATCTAACAAAATGTAACACTTGTTTATTTATGACATTGTTTATCTATTTATGCCAATCTATGACCTAGCATCTTTTTCCTAAAAAGTAAAAATTATTGTTTATGTAACAATTGTGCATCATTACCAACACATAAATCCTAATTATTTTTATTTACGTTATCAATTACATATTTAAATCATATACAGTTTTCCCTCATTTATCGCGAAAGGTGAACCGCGAAGTGGCGAAGGAACACTGTACATGCTTGGTTGTGGCCATTATTAAGCATTTAATATAATTGAAAACATGATCTATATGTCATTAAAACAAAATTATTTGTATTTCTATTTCACAAATGTTAAGGTGGTAAAAAGTGCCCCCAGTTGAAGAATCACCCTTAAACAGTATAAATAAGTAAAAAAAAGAAATACTACTAGAATGAGCATACATTACAAACATTGCTCTTAAATCTAATAATGAGTAATAATGATCCAATATATAGATAACAGAGTTTATACAAACCTAATTATATGATTAATTTAGACACTGATGTTAAACTGAAGGTTTAGACTTTATTTTCAGAAACAGTATACAGTATACTGGAAGGTGGATCATAAACCAGGTAATATTACCATACACTATAACAGAAATGATTTTACTGACATAAGAATTCTAAGTTTCATTTAACGGTTCATTTAACACATTTTTATCAATATAATCGCCATGGTAAAATACTTTATGTGACCCTTGTTGTTTAACAGGTCTAAAATAAAAAGAAATAAATTTTATAACTGTTAATATGTATGTATGTAAATACTGAGTGGACACTTTATTGGTAAGACCTTCCCTTTATAACATAAAGAACCACACTAGAAAATCAAGTAATGTGGCATAGTGATCAGTGCTAGGCACTGGGGAGGCTATTTGGGGACAGTGTTTCAAAAAGTGCCACCTTGTGGGGTTTTCTTGTGCAAAGGTGTCAAATGTATTCTGAATTGGTGTGATATAAACAACTCATCAATCATAGGGTCAGAGGGTGATGGCAAGAACCATTCTGCTGAACAGGGGGTGCATAATATGCCTTGATAAATTCCTGTACCTCCCTTGACATATTGAGCCACCAGTACTTTTCTTTGAGCAGGCCTAAATGGTGGGGACCTAACGACTTGTGAGTCCATGTGATCACTGGAGATCAGTGGGCGCATGCATTATCTGCAGTGGCATACCATGGAGTTGGCCGGTAAGGAACTCTTGATCAATACCTCAGAGGACCAAGATGTTGTAGTGCAGCATCCAACTAGTACATTACAGCATACAACCTAAATTTCTCTGATTTAACATCCAACTTTAGCTCTAAAATCCTTCAAGTAAACCATGATATCATAAATATCCCAATAACACATTAGCAGTATGCACTAAGCATGTCCTGGAACGAACCTGGACATTGGGCAAGCCATAGTTCTGAGCAGAGTCAAGTTTCCTTTATTCAAACTGACACGAAGATGTATACATCCAGTTCTGAGCTGCTGAACATCGCATTATCCCATCAGAGGTCAGGACTGGAAGATCACTAATCCTGTGACAAATAAGCCTAACCCAGATCCCACCAAAATGGCTTAAAGGTAAGCTGGAGCTAGAACCAGGTTAGCCATGTGTGATGGGGGCACATTTGGTATGTGTCACATGTGCGACAGTCTATGACCCAGAAACTTTCTTCCTCTGTCCTCCATGCATCAGACTTTTGCACCAGATCCCAGGGGAGCACTGCATCCACCAACACTCATTTTACTAAATGTCTTTTAAGGTTTTCTTAAATGTTAAATACCATTACTGACAAAAATGGTTATGGTTAAGGATTTACATTCATTATCTGATTTGCTGCCCTGATTTACAGCCTGGATAGTTTGCTGTCTGAGTACAAAATGTATGTTGTATGTATAGCTATATTTAAAAAAATTATAACAATGTGTTTAAATAACACGTGTTAAACACAACATCTTTATAATAGTTTTTATTTATATGCATCTAAATATAAACAAGAAGAGAAATGTTTATAATTCTTAACTAATTTACAGAAAATACCAAAAATTAACATTGGGCTGTTAAAAAATAGCAGTGCCTGCAAACTCAAAATATGTACTCTTTTTTAGGATTTAGCATTGCTGTGAATCATTATTTTATTATTAATTATTTTAACCTGACATATTAGGTTAAAATAATAAAATAAATGAGTTCTATAATTGTTACGAGCAGTGGTGGTGTTTTGATTTTGGACCCGAGTATGCAGGATAAGTACAGTGCATCCGTAAAGTATTCACAGCGCTTTACTTTTTCCACATTTTGTTACGTTACAGCCTTATTCCAAATTGTATTA